>KI915065.1:1074581-1130866 GCA_000473445.2 Anopheles farauti
GAGCGCGGACACTCGAATCTATGAGGGGAGGCGTTACGCATACATAGGCTTATTTGTAACGGTAAATACTGTACGCGTAATAAAGTTTAGTTCTAATTCGACTCTCAAACCAAACGGTCCACATGTTATCATAACTTATATCTCATCTTCATGACATGTGCAATTTTTCAGCTCCTTTCAAGTTCTACGGTGGTTTAGAGTTATCTATGCAAATTATGGATAATGTCTTTTTATTTAAGATAAAGTTATCAATCAAACGGTAACTTTAAAGAAATTCTACGTATTTTTGTAAATAATAAATTACATTAATGTCTTTATTTTCTTAGGAAAAAAATAAAAGCTTAAAATGGTGACTTGGTCTGAATGCTTACGCACCTTCAAGAGCAAAGCAACCGGCGATGGTAAGTGAGCGTGTACCGATTTGATATGTGTTGTAAATTATCGAGAACGGTTATCATAAGTAAATCATATCAAATAGCTTGTTAATTAAAATTGAAGTTGAAAGGAATAGATAGGCAAATATTTAAACGAATCACCCTGCGTCGCAGCTCCCCGAAAAATATTGAAAAATCCTACTGCATCCTCCTAACTTTGTACTTTTGTCTAACTTTGTATAGATGTAACTTTGTATTGATAGATGACTTTGTATACCTGATTGTAAGATGCATTGGAAACATCTAAAATATTGGAAAACTAGTTTAAATAAAACAATCATTGTTGGCAATGTATTTCAATCAGATGGAACCATACTGACAATATGTTATTACCATAACGATATATGCAAAGGGAAACCGCCACGGAATGCTCACACAAATCAACAAAAGGAGATGCAAAGAAAACTAATCATAAAACGGTTTGTCAATCCCGTTCAGGAACCAGTCGAGCCCATGCTAAGGACGCTTTTGCTGCCAGCCACTGCGTCGGCCTGATTCTCGACGGGCTACCATATTCCAATAGTTGCGCTCCCAAAAATGACGAACATTGACGAACGGGCAAATCAGTGGAGTTTAAAAGCGAGCGATCAAAACAACACACACACACACACACACAAATCATCAAACACACGGAGCCAGCAACTCCTCCCAAAACAAAACCGTGCCCCGGCGCATACGATGGATGGAAAAAAGCGTGACTGACCTTCTACTACAACGCTTCCTGGTGGGGCCTTTTGCAGCAGAAGGGTAGCTGACTGATGCCGAACGCTTTGGCAGGCACCAACAGTATGGCGGCACATGTCGAAAAATTGACAATACCCACTAATCGCCCCAGTGGGAAGCAATTTTCCCCCGAGTGGACAGCAAAAATAATAAACGTAATCTGATTGATGATGGATTTAACGCATGGTACATTCGCTATCGCTCCGCCGCTTGCTCTTATCCCCTTCCGTGATCCACCTTGTTCCTCTCCGCGGTGACGAGCAATTTGTTGTTGGGAAGTGGTGTGTAAAAGTGAATATTTATGCAATTCAATGGAAAACAATAGTCACCCAATTTGCTGCCTCATAGCGCTGCTGGTTTTGTATGCGGTGGGAAACAGCATTTTAGTGCCGAACAATGAAATTCAATGTTCCGGAACAGTTGTGCATGCGAACGGCCTGAGAAAAGGGGGGGGGGGGGGGAGGAGGATAAAATGCAGAATTCGATGAGGGGCTGAGTTTGGCGTGGGCTACCGGATTCATCGAAGAGAAACAACGAAAGGAACAGAATTTTTATGCAAAAATCAACCAGAGAATGGCGAAGGACACTTCGATTGGCTACTAGTTCATCTAAAATAAACTCTCCGAGAGCCACGAAGGTAAAGTGGTTTTGCAATTTTGCTTCTGGGCAGCCCTTAAGCAGCCTTCACGTTCATTATTGCGTGCGGCTATATTTCGATAATAGCTCATCAGTGCAACAGAAAACCACGGTACGGTGCTTTAGCTTTGATCACTGCACAGGAAAACGCACGCTTTAAATAGCTTATACCCGAACGAAAATCAAAGTCCAAGCCCCGCCGCTGCTGGTTTTGCTGGTGCATTCTATCCTCGAGTATAGCGGGCAATGGTCAGTAATCAATTAGCAAACATCAGTTCGGAATCGGTTCGAGCGCACAAACACGCGCCAGGAACTTACCAAGCTTTCCAACCGCACCTTAGTGGCGCGGTGAGAGAGACAGAGAGAAAGTTTGCACACGTAAATATTAGCCGTAAAACAAACCTTCCCTCTGCTCGCAGCCTTTTTTTGCTTTATCTCTGCCTTCCTCCATCCCCCCCCCCCAAACACACACACACGCTACAACAGGCGAAACATGGTTGCACAAAAACCCGAGAATTGCGGTACGGCAACCCATTAATGGCGGTATAAACAAACATCAATTTCAGTTTGAACTATCCCTAATTCAAGCATAAATAAATATATCGGCGCTATCATTCTTCCGTTCAAAGCCCCTATTCGGTGTGTGCACATGATGATGACACACACACACACACATACACACACACACACACAAACATGGTCGTGGTGTAGAGAAAACCGAAACAAATCCGCCAGCCGTGCGTGGATGTGTGTTGTTTCGGATCAAACGCTTTCGTGAGTGGGAGGAGCGGGAGGGAAAAGCGAAGATGCGGTAGTGTAGGCCATAGTCAATGAACTGTTACATTCGGTTTCAGTTCCATTTGCCTACCAAATGGTCCGAGGTGCCACCGCCGCAGAAGCAGAAGCAGAAACGACCCGTCAACAACTACGCGCCAAAGCGCGTGAATGGTAGGCAATCGGCATTACAAAGCTCTGATCCGATGAGTTCCCACAGCGCTCTCAAAGCGTATTCCCTTACCGTTGAAGAATTCCTCTTCCGTGAAACACATCGACCAAGGTACAGTCCCCGAGCCAGAACCCGAGCACAAGAAAGAGCCATGAAGCCACACGAGGGCGATTTTGCTGCTTTTTCGTTTTCCCCTCGAGGGGAGGGGGGGTGAGAAATGGTTATTGATGAACTGCTTTCAGGCCCGGGAGCATGGGGATTTATGATGTTGGAAAATGATTTATGTCACTGGATGGGCCACCATTACGTGTATGTGTGTGTCTTTGTGTGTAAAAATGTTTTACTCACTTTTTCTGCGAACCGCGAAGGATTAAACGAGCGGAAAAATGGTTTCACGCTGCAAGAGAAGATCGACATTCGCTTTCAGTGTACGTGTGTATGTGTGTGTGTGTGTGTGTGTGTGTGTGTGTGTGTGTGTGTGTGTGTTTGTGTGGCGAGCAAAGAACGATGCACAAACTTGTGAGTTCATCTTTCTCATGGCTCGTGCGTGAAATTTTACAAAATCATGATTACTTTAATTGCTCTTGTGGCTAGCAATAGCAATCCACTTATTGTTTTCAATAAGATCCACACTTTCAGGCGTTAAGTTAACGAGGTTCCTATTGAAGGTCATCTTACATTCAAATCCTACACTTCTGCATTAACGATTTTGAGGCTTAATCTATTGAAACACCTAAAATTCAGCAATCAATACTGCTGTTAAACGTAATATAGATTCATAGTTCATAGTTTACTCGCGTAACTAAAGCAAGCTATGTCGTCGCGATGAGAAATGCTTTGATTTAATATCGTGTTTTTTTGTTGCATATTATTCCTTTCCGCAACACGTCGAACAGCCTCCGTCGAACTCCGTCTCAGTTCGATTTTCGTTTGCACCACGTCAAAGTTTGGATAGAGCGTTGCCAGGCGTCAGTGTTGTCAGTGTGGATGGTACATTGACACCGCCATCAGACAACCAAGACCACGCGTGGTGCCCGTGACAGGCCAACGTTCCGGATACGTGACGTACGCTGCCTGTCAATCATGCGTTCGCCACCCGTTCGCCGATACAATGACTTCGTTTTTTGTCTCGCAGATCTGAGCGGGACTGGAAAAGTGATCAAAATTGTCGAGGACCAACGGCGCGCAATTAGAAACGCAGTAGGTAAAGTTTTTGGTAGCACAGCTTAATAATTGGGCCAAAGAAAAACGGTCCAACCACCGGGGCCGCGTTGGAAACAGTTGACAAATCGTTTCACATATTTTACTATTTTTTTAAGCTGAAACTCCGCTGGCGCTGTCACAAGCTCAGCGCTTATGTAGGACGCATTTTCGACCTAGTAAAGGAGACAACACGCTCGAACGTCACGACCATTTGCCTTGATTTGAGGCCGCGCCAAAAACATCTACGCGACTTGCGACGCGAACAATAGCACCGTTCGGGGTCGTGTACCGCGGTTAGGCTACCTTTCAGGCGCACCATGCCGTTGAGTGTAAGAAGCTAAACCACGATTCGATATCCGCTTGCAAAAACCAATCCCCGAGACTTATAGAACTACCCTTCCCTTCTCTATGTTTGTGGTAGTAGACACTCTACTCCATTCTCGCTCCTTCTCTTTTTCCACGTGTTAAATGAACTGCTCATACGCTTTTCGAAAACCTACGGGTCGCAGCCCGCATCTTGGTCCGGTTGGAGCCGGGGTTCCGCCAAATACTAGCAAGCAGTCGCAGCACTCGCGCTATTCCTGTAGCCTGTAGCGCTTGGGTTGCGATCAGGGGGCACCGGCGCAAGAGATAATAAAGTGCCGACAGTATATTACTACACCGCACTTCAACGTCAATGGTGGCTCTCGAAGCACACCCTCGCAGCGCAGGCAAGCACTCGGCAACATTCCGAAACACTTGCCAACCAGGAGCATGCAGATGTTTCACGTGCGAGTGTGACTGAAACGTGGTGCTGTTACATACTTCCAGGCTCGACCGGCGTCTCTACCCTCCCCGTCTGCTTTGGAGAATTCGAAACTCGGAACGCTTTTCTAGCGAGGTATTGTAAATTTTCTCGAATAAAGGGCGAAATGTGCTTAAATTTAATATGGGTATTTTCACTAAATAGAAAATTAATACCAAATTCATTAGTTAAGCATACGTTACACGCGGCGCGCAAAACGAGTTGGGACGTGCAAGCAAAACGAATCTTTTGCTCGAACTTGCACGAAGGATACGAACTCACCAGAACATACCGAAATTATGGTGCAACGATGTTGTTCTTCCGGCCATTCTTGCTAAATTTGTCCGGTGCAGTGGGTAACTAAAGTATTTTAAAAACTGGCAACAAATTTCTCTAACGCATTTTTTACGTATTTTAGTAAACCAAAATCATTAATAAATACGACAACAACTTAAATATTCGTTTTTTTTTGTATTCCAAACCCTTGGATATGTTGATTAATTATGATTATTTAGAAATCAAAAGGCAATCCAAATAAACAGGAATGTCAATTTACAAAACTAGTTTTATGCAGGTTAAACGTGTTAGAACATTTTTTTTATTTCTACAATTCATTTTATATACACTGGTAGTCCCTAAAGTCGATCAAACCAAGCATGCAACATTTAGGCAAAAATTCCGTGACTCAAGCCACTGTAAAAAAAGGAGAAATTTCATCACTTTCAAATAAAGTAGTAATAGCTAATATTTCGACAATCACACCTTGCAACATTATTTTGCGCTTGTGGAACTTTAGCTTTCTAAAAGATATAACCGCTCTCAGCTTATTAAATTCAAACAACATCTATTAATCACACTGAGTAGTTAATAGTATTAAGTGTGTTTCTAAAGAAAACCATACTGATTCTCAAGCGTAGTACGATTTCCTTTTACGTTCTAACTCTCGTGACCTATTCAGCTGCATGACTCATCTTAAGAACGCTTCACCTAGCACGCTTACGATGCCGCAGTGTTCGGTTCGCTTTGCAACGCAGTTCGATTCTAAAATTCTAATAAAAATAAAATCAAACCACACACATACATGCATGCTGCTGCCATTACCACGGTAGCAGCACAGCACCCTCATCCACAGGTATCGCCCGGCACCCTTCAATATCCATTAACGGACACCGCATTAAGCGATGGTACACCGAAGCTGAAAAGCGTTCATATTAAAGGATCCCTGCTGGCTGCCTGGTTGGGTCCGATAGACCTAAATGAAAATGCAAAATGCGAGCCCGGCCCAGGGATGCGAACGGTGTGCGAACCACTTATCGAGGCAAAAATGTGTCCGTTTTTGCTTCGCACAACGACGACGTTTCGGGCGGAGAGGAATCCTCATTTTCGAGAAAGGATTCGCAGATTAGAAACGACCTCTTTTGAATCCTTTTTAATTAGGAAGATTGATCTCCCCGCCTGCCAAACAGCTCGGGAACGACACTCGGGTCCGGGACGGGGAGGAGCGGGTTTGGGGTTTTTTGGCAAGCTGACGCCGTTGGATCGTATGTGTGAGTATGTGACTAGACGAGATGCTATCGATCAAAGCATTGCAACGGTGTCCGAGGGGACGCTCTGGAGGAGTGAGTAGCAAAAACGATGCCACCAAATTTTCCATCGAAATGATCGGTTTTCTCGCTTGCCCGCGTAGCTCGGTGGCGTGGAGCAATCGAGTTTAGGGTTGAAATCAATCACCTCCGGCAGCGTGAAGGTGGCGGGGGCTTGGTAGACGCCGAGCAACGCCTGAATAATAGCTCAGTTTTACTGAGAGCATAACCATGCGAGAAGCTTAATTTAAGCTGTTGCCCGGATGTGCATGTGTGTAGATCCGTGCGTTTTTTTTTTTGTTTCAACCAGAGGATGTGAGAGGAACTAACCACACGAGTGAAAAATATACTTCATGAGCAATGAAACCACATTGTGTGGGTAGAGAAAATTTAAAATTTCCAAGCTGTGGCTTGAGCCCTATAGAAGTGCTATTGTTAAAATAATACAAAAACAGATTTGAAAAAACCAGATGCATGAGAAAAAGGGAATAGATAAAAACGTTCTTATGAATTCATGTTCATGTTTAGACCCCATTTTATGGTAAACTTTAGCTCCCAAATATACGCCATAACCATAACCAAGCATAACATGGTTGATATTTTCATAGCTTTGCATACTTTTAGGCGTTTAAAGCAACTTCCTGCAGCCCGATACTATTTTCGTACGGATTGGCGGTGTTAATTATCTCCCATTTTCAGGATTACACCTAATCGGCTGAGGAAATTAACACTCCACTGCCACTGTATCCGCTCCGGTACAAGAAATACAATCATCTTCTATCAATTACAACTCATCGCACTTGTTACTTTCCGATCTCGATTTCTTCGCCGGCACCATCACCACCACCAGCCACCGGAAGATATTGGAAAAGTTTTACGCGCTTGCGAAGTTTCGCAGCGCAGCGATGGGAAAAGTTAATCTAAGATTGTGTCATTTTCATTTGTCTTCGAGGACGCGAGTGCCTCTGCTCGAAACCGATTGCCCCACGGGACACATGATTGGCTGTGGGCATTGGGGCGCACCGGTTTGACGGTGCCTTTGGTGGAACGCCGAACGCCGAGGAGGCACGGTCGGATAACGATCTGAAACGATCGCGCTGGCGCAACGTTAAGCAAATAAATTAATAAAACGCAAAAACTAATTTTCATCAAGTTTGCTACACGTTCCGATGGTTTTTGCAGCTGCGATGCGGCGGGCGGCACCGTGCGGAGTGGTCCAGCCTGCCCATTAGCGCACCGCACCAACGAGGAAGCAGGTTTTCTTCGAAATCAAAGCAATAAAAATTATCGTGTGGAAAATGACGCCATCACGGTAGCACCATCTGGGGTTTCCCGGGGTGAATGTTGATTCGCGTGCGCTCGTTGGCAATGAAAAAAAGCGTCACAAAATTGCCACGGCGATGCATCGCTGGCCACGCTAGGCGTTAGTTTTAATTGGATTTAAGTGCAGTCGACGATGTGAGCGAGCGGGAATAGATCTGATGAGCAATCATCATCGGTAAAAATTAATTTAGTGGATGGGACAAGTTGTCGTACGAATTGGCTTAAGCCCCGGTGGGATAACACCCACAAGCTAGGTGGTTCAGAGAAATCTGGGGTGAAATCTAGATTTTAGCAAAGAAATACCTTTAGTAAAACAATAAGCTGAGCCTAACTATAGGTGAAGTGACAACTATTATAGATAAACCGTGAAAATTTTTAATTTGTGCGTCTACAGCAACAATCGCCAACCGTGTGTCATATTTAATTGGGTCATTTGAATCGATTCGTATTGCTTTTCTTATTGCTCATACATATTAAATTCGTGGTTTACAGTTCCAATAGTTTATGTTACATGAAAAAATAATTTATTATAGAAAGTTAAGGCTAAAAAATAAAAATAGAATAGATTGCAAATAATTAAACTTAAAAATCAAACACTTTGTTCGCGCCTAAAATTAAGCAATTGTTAGCTCGTCGGAATTTACTCATATTCAGAATTATTAAAATGAACACACACACATGTACGAACATAAGTGTAGCTGTACGATCATAAATAAATTAGTCTAAGCATAAGCATCTCCACAAGTAAATCTTTGAGCTGTTGAAACACTCATTGATTGATTAATTTTTCCAAAAAATAGGTGGGGTATTTTAACATTTTGAAGAATAATTACAATAGATATTAGAAAAGTAAAATTATGATCGAAATGGTTCTTTTCTTGTTTTAATTTGTGGGAATTATAAAAAATATTTAGATTATATTTCATTAACATACTGATTATTGCACCTATCATCAATGATTAAATTACATTTATCTATCCTTAGTACTTTTTACCTTAAATTATTCTAGTATACTTTCTTATGACACATTCCTAATCTTTTAGAATCATGTTAAACAGTATGTTAGTAAATAGTAAAAAAAATGTATGTCAGATTAAAACATGTATGGATAATCGTAAAAAAAATATTAACCAAGTTTGACAAATATTTCAGAGCGTTTATAAAAAACCCAATATCTCTTCCTTTTTTCCTCTTCTCTCTCACATACATATTGTAATCTTTACGCAGTTGATCAAGCATTAAGTGATGATGTAGTGGCGTTTTGGTTAAGGTTTTAATTCAATTCGCTGTCCGTCTGTCCGTGGGCCTGATAGGAAATGGACCCGATCCGTTTCGGGTTGTAGCAAATTTACACTAATAATTTATAACATCGTATGTAGAAAAAAAGACATATATAAATAGAGCAACATAAAGAAGGAGAGAGAGAGAAAAATGAAAAAAACAGCACGATGAGATAATCATAATTTATAACGTCCGATTCGATCCGACACGTGCTGCAGAAATTCACTAGCTTTCACAGCCTCTCGGACGACCGATTTCTCCAAATACAGAGAGAGAGAGAAAGAGAGAAAGAGAAAGAGAAAGAGAAAGAGAAAGAGAGAGATAAAAGTTGCTTACGTATGCAGCTACCGGTCATTAGTCGTCATCTGCGGTTCCGCACCTGGCCGGAATGGCTTTTACTTTCCACATATACGCTGGAATCCGTCAAAAAGGGCCGTGCACCAGTTACCAGTCACTTAATTTTGGCACGTAGAATAAGGGGGATCTGGGTGCGGGAGAAAGGAATAAATTTTAATTTCAACAGAATGAATGTAATTAATTATGGCAAGCTTTGTTTCGGTGTTGTTTTTCGTTTGGATTTTATTTTATTTATTGTTTATATCATTGCTCGTCAAGTGATGTTTCAGCACCTAATGGTGAATAAAATGAATCTTTGGCACCGCAAGGATTGAAGCTTGTGTTTACTGGAGGTGAATAACCGACGGTGGCGGCATCACGCCTAAACTTAGGAAATTTAATTTTTTGCCTTTTACTTAATGAGTGGAAGAAATTAGAAAACGGAGCTCATCACTGATTATTAAAAACAAATTCAACAAAACAGACCAAAATTGAAACATTAGTTTAACCATTGGTCGAAAGTAAAAAAAAATAAATTTTCCAACAAATAATGCCCAAAACATGATTTGTTTTGGTTGATCAATAAATGCATTTTTTTTGGTTGAAAAAATAAAAACTTTGCCAAACTACATGAAACAACGATTTATTTGCTCGTTTGCAATATTTTTCTGACTGACAGGAATATAAAATCCCTCAACTGAATCTGACTGAAAGGAATATAAAATAAATCGAAAAATTACCTTCTAGATTGAAAATGGTAAACGTCGTTAGATTTACATCATTTAAAATTAAATTAACAATCAATTTGTGGAATAATCTCCACGGACCTTGCATAACCCGAATGCTTGTTGTAATATAGTTTGTTCAAATAAACATGTTGTCCTTGGACAGAGCGCGCTCTTGCACGTCTCATCGACACCTTTCCGATAGTAATTTTTATTTATTTATTCACCACACTTCATTCCTACCCGAGCCAGCTGATGATTTACGTGGCCAGCGCTGACATTCCGTTCCTCATTAAGCCTGACAAAGGGCTACCACGAAGCGCCGCCATTCGGTTTCCATCATACATATAAGCATAAATTTTTGCAACAATTCGCCCCCGAAACATTACTCCGGTCCCGGGACCGGTCGTTCGGAGAGTTAATTCACTCAGCACACATTTGGTACTTAATTACTGTCAGGGCGGAGGAAATCGTTCCTAATTTTTGACCTTCCCCTGTGTGGCAGTTCCGATCACTCCTTGTGGCGTGAGTTGGAATGTCCAGCGAGCCAGCCGCTTGTTGAACAGCACCCTGCATCCCGTGCTATTTATCATCATGTTTTGTTTTGTTTTTTATTCTCCCTGTTGTCTTTTCTCCCTGCTGTCATCCATTACTTCGTGGAAGTCACGAACTGCGAGTGTGCGAAAATCGCTGATCGGGCACGCGTAGAATAATTTAATCTGACCGTTTGGTGAAACAATTTGTGCACGGAATATATTCGATGTTTGTGAAAGCGGAGGGTGGAAATAGAACCTGGCGAAAGATAATAAATGCCTCCACGAGTTCGATTTGTTTGCAGACCCTGTTTTTGCTACTTTGTAGACAACGTTATTCTTACAAACTCCCGCTAGTTGATGCTTGCGTTATACTTTTGCTCTCGTAAAATAAAGTTGATTATACGATGAGGATAATTAAACATTTACCAAAATTGTGTATTTTGTGCAGGCTTAAAGTCACATGTCTTTCAGATATCCCTTTGCACATTGATATTAGTGTCTAGATTAATTTTATATCTTATTGAAGATTTTGATAGTTCAGATGGATTTTCTCTACTTTTCGTGCTCAGCCGTATCAAAAAGGATACCATAACATAATTTCAGTTTAATTGTCATGAAGAAGACAATGACTTTTTTCTCATTTTTTACTGAAGCCGTGGTTATACACATTTCTGTGAGTAAGATAAAAACATAGCACAAAACTTAATTTGCATTTGATTCTAGAAATCAAAAAAAATTAAAAATATAGATAAAATTTGTATATATCGAAATTATCATTTTCGTTAAGTGTTGGTTATCTTTCAAAACTAGAAAAAAATTAATTAATTTAACAAATTCACGACAAATAAATTTATGTTTACTCACATATTATTACAAATTAATTATGGTTCGATTATAAATAAATTACATTTGGGTTCATAGAACACACCAAACGCTAGAGATTTAATAAATAACAATAAACGACATAAGAAAATTTTAAGCAAAATATTAAGCGAAATATATTTGTAAAGCTATGAATTATTTTTACTTTACTTTATTTTAATTAAATAAATGTTTTAGTGTTTTATTAGTTACAATAATATGTAGATTAACTCTACATAAATTGCTTCAGCAATCTTTTAATGAAAATCAATGCGACACTTTACTTATCACCCTGTGCCTCATTTCAACTCGCAAAGTGCTAAAAAAATCTGTCCAATTATATGCAGCCCGCACATCAATACCAAATTAGGATTCATAAGCCTTAACTATAATCGTTCATCTAAAGAATTTAAGAAAACACAATGTCTTATTTTGCAAACAACAAATATTGAGTTGCATTCGTGCAGGCGACACAACCCATTCATCCCAAACACAGCCCAGTGCATGAGAAAACGAAACATGCACAGTTGTACATTTTGTGCTAGTCAATAAACAATCGGATAAGTCATGGAAGATGGAAAGTTCCTTCATTCACGCGCCCTCTTCAGCAATTGCCTTCTTCCATTCAAGCTCGAAAAGGTCAAGCCGTTCGCTCGGCTCCCGTTGATTGTTTCCAAGTTAACTTTATATCACTTTCAAACGTTTTATAGCACGGTCGTGTGCACGATGTACCTCCACACGCCCGTTCCGGCTCGTGAGTAGATGGAAAGCAAACAGCAAACAAACACGTGCCGGAAAACAGATATAATGGCATTACCCGTGGCACCGGTGATCCCAACCGATTGTAGAACCGACGGGCGACGGATCGCATAGAAGCAAAATAAAAAAAAATCAAATCGCTTAACGAAACCTAAACAGCCTTGCTCAACAATACCGGAGGGGGCGTTTCGCCATGCGTTATGTTAGATTGTGTTTCACACGCAGCGTCGAGACATCGGAGTCGGAGCGTCCCGCAGAAGGTGGCGTCTTGTTAAAAAAAAAATCTAGAAAAAAACCCATAACATTTTTGTTTTTCGTGCTCCTTTTCAGCGCCGGTGGTGTGGTGACCCAATGCGTCAGGCATCAGGGCAACGTGTCGGTAAGCCAATTCTACCACCGGTAAACACGTCACCGGGAAGTCGACACTCTTATCGGCAGGGGACGTCGGGAGGAGCCTCTTGTTCGGAAGATTATGTGCTCGAGATTAAATTAAGCTTATCGTTCCGTTGCTGCCCGAATGCTGTGGCTCCTCGCCGATGACATGCTACAGACCTAAGGTTTAATGGTGAACCACTGTATGTATGTGTGCGCTACGTGCGCTGGAATTTGATAGCCACCTTGCCTGGGAATTTCACAAGCCCAGCGGCAAACGTCACCTTGAACGATATTTTTTGTTTTACCTGCTTATTCTTGGCACTGGCACCATGTTTTCTTCTAGCGTAGCCGTCCCAGCGTAGTATTCTAACCCTGGAATAGCCAAACATTTCATTTACCTGTTTTCAGTCCGCTCGCTCTTAGACGAGCCGTTTGCCGTTTGCCCCGGACATTTTGTTTGTTTGTACCGTGTAGTCGAAATTAGAAATTGATTATCAAACAGCACCGTTTGATCCTCGTGTGTTTGGCGTGACTAGCTGTTTAGTAGCTCGTCTTGAGAGTGCGTACTTTAAAGAGATACTTTGTCAATGATCGAACCCCTGAATGGTCGAGCCAAGCATCCAAACATGGGAACGGAACCTGTGGAAGCCTAGTCTTTAATCTAATTTTTACTTTAATTTTCCAGAGATTTTCTTTAAGTTTTAAACACTCATCATTGAAAAATTATACTATATTGAAGAGACTATATTGAAAAATTATTTCAATGCTTCTATGTTCCTTAAATGAAGAGATCGTCTCCCGGGTCTCTGTTTAAAAAAACATTAAACACTTTAGAGTATTACCGTTGCAAGCTGCTTCCGAAATGAACTTAAATCTTCGCCCTAAATCTTTCCTTGAAGTGCCCGTCTGGACATGGAGGTGGGTATTTGAACTGGATATATAATAAACATCCACCTTCCACTGCCCACGGCCTTGGCAAAGCGTTCCCTGATCCGTGGCACGAATATGTCTTTACTTTCCGTTGCGTCTTAAGCGCTCATCTTCATATAGCTTCGTCCATAATGCATATGTGCAGCATGTTTATTCTCATCTCGGCTTGAAACTATAATCACCATTTAAGGCTTTTATTTAAGGCGCCATTTAAGGCTAATTTGGTGAAACTATATTCACCAAATTAGCCCGACCAAACATCGTCGAACGTCGCGGCTGTCTATACTTAGCTAGTACAGGCTTTGCATTACAACAGTAGCAATGCGAACCGAGCAAATAATCTGCCCATTTTGGACCGCTGCTAGTTGGGAGAAATCCTCGAAGCAAACTTCCGACCGGATCGTCGTGCTTTGAGTGTTCGTTTTTGCCAACGCAGAAGTGAGATTATTTGTTTATCAGTCATAGGCAGATGACAAAAACTCCTGGTCCAGCTAGCGGTGGCGTCGTTGTAGCCTGGCGTTCGCATTGAACGTCACTTGGATACGATCAACAGTCATTTCCAACATGATGCTCAAGGCAGCAATGTTGCGATCTAAGCCACATGCAACTAAATATTGCTTTCAAGATACGTCGAACCCGATTGTCGGCCACTGCATAATCGCCACACCACAGGAACAATCGTTCCAGAAGTCATTCGTCACCTCGTGCGGAGTTCCAAAAATGCTTGGAATGGTAAAGCCTCGAGGCGAGTCATGTCTTCAATCTGTCCCGGAATACCACGGTCCGGGGAATGGGTGTTTTGTGTATTGTTGTGGAATTATTGTGCTGATTCGTGCTTAACGATGCCCACGGTGGTCCGGTTAGGGGTTACGTTACGCACCATTCCAGTACCTGTCACCAGCAGCGCTCAGCTCATGTCCGGTTGGAACCGGAGATTGTGTAGTTGGCGCCCGGACCGAACAGTCAAAACATTCCCGACAGTTACGCACATAAGTATAACCATGACTTCCACCGACGTCCATTAGCGTCGGGCAAAGTGGTGCAAAAAAGAGGCCACCATCTTGGCGGGGTACCGGGATGGATGTGGCCACTTCGAATAAATCAAATCACGTAATCAAATTCTTCCGCCATTTGTGAAGCAACAACGATTTGCCGAACGCTCGCTGCGAGGGGTTTCTGTCCGAAACAAGACGTCTGCCGGCAGAGAACGATAGAAGGCAGAACGCGCACCCGCCAGCAGTGGTAGCAAAGTTGAAAAGTAAACCCCGACCGGTGTGATGACGGTTCCTCACGATTCTCCCACGGAAGGGCGACCAAGTGAGCGGTAATTGAAGCAATCAGGTCCGGGTGACAGTGCCCGTGTCTAAACTGACCGGGAAACGCGTGCAGGGCACGTAATCGAATTGAATTATGAAAGCAGCACCGGACGCCAAAGTGCCTGCAAACGATGCCCAGAGCCCATTTCATAATCGTCGGCTAAAAACATGTTGCACGCAATGTGTGGGTGTGTGTGTGTGTGTGTGTGTGTGTGTGGGGGGGGGGGTACGTGTGTGTACAGACGAATACGATAGCTGGCTAAAGCCGTCTCCAGAACTTCCATCAGACGGCTAGTGTTTATGTTGTGCGAAGATGTTTCACACTAGCCCGGGACCTAATTGCTTCACTCTATTAAATGCTCGATGGCCGGTCGGAAAATGGTCTTGTGGTCACGCTTTAAGTTCACCGCGATGGCTTCCATCTTAAAGCGCGCCGATGAAGAATTCTGGCTCGTTGAAAACGGGTAGTAACGCGAATATATTTGCACCGTTTGTTACTCCCATGTTCGTCAAATATTTGGATTGACAATTAATAGAATAAATATATTAAATTTTCACCAGTGGGGTGCAAGGCCCCCTTTTTTCCTTCGCAGCCAATAGGCACAACATGCTCGTGGCATGCTGGCGCTGGAGAATCTGAACCCCATCACGGATTTATTTATCCTCGTTCTTTTTATTTCATCTGCTGTGAGAGCGTGTCTGCAGGTAGGTGAACTGATCAATCCTGACAAACAAATACGAAAAACTTAATATGAATGAAAAACGAACGAATTGCAACGTTCCGCTAGTATGTGCAATGGGGGTTAAGGGTCAACAATCGCGCATAGTAATTTATGTGAACCTGTCCGGGCGAAGTAATATTTTACAAAATTTAATAATACTATCACGAATGTTTATATGATGATGCAGGGCCATCTTCATCCGTTAAGAAAGCTTCATTGCATGGGAAATGTGTTTTTGCTATAAACCGCTATAAACTTTAAAACGAATCTAATACTAAAACTTTAATATGATACAAAATGATGCATAATTTGTAGAATGTCCAGTATTCTTCTTATGAAATTAATAATTAATCTTCTATAGTGAGAGTTATCATCCCGTTCATTGCATGTAATTTTAAAGACTATTCAAACGTAAACTCGGATATGATATTCATTTTCAAACTTGAATTGATGTTTTTAATTTTTTTCTTTGTTTTTTATTTCTTTATTGTGATTTTTTAAGCTAAAAAAGTTCGGAAAACAACATAACTCTCATTATTAGTTCCAGACGATAGTAAAACCTCGAACTGAAAAACCCCCCAGTGCGATTTACAAATTTTCTGTACATACAAAGTTACTTTCCCCGATATCTTTGTCAAAATCGCAGTTTATCCAAAGGCTACTGCCAAAGGTTGTACTTTTGGATGGAAATATGAGTTTTCTCTAGTCACAAAGAATATGATTCCGTGTATGCCTTGCTTTTTCTAGCATTTATTACATCGTCTGTTCCTAGCGGATCAACGGTTACTGTAAAGTGTGCCCAGCCAGACAAATCGGCCTTAAGGAACCCTTAACGTACCATTAAAGAACCGGTTCTTTAATGGTTCTTCAGTGGGTTCCTTAGCAGTTCTTAACGAACCCATTCGTGCAGTTTCGGTGAGCAGTTGGTTATACACACCTCGGACAGATGTTCGAGCAAAAGTTCGGGCAGTTTTTCAAGCGTCTGTTAAAATAAAAAAAATCAGCTGACTTGTTATTTACTGTAACACTGTTGATTGCTTTTTTTAACGCGGACCTAGCCTTGTGTTATGTGTGTTGTGTACTGTATTGCGTTCTCTCTCTATCAACGGCAAATTCCCCTGCCACATAGCCATACTATACTGTGTTTCCTGTGAAGTATATGAAAGAGAAATATTTGTAGTTCTATACCATTTATACATACCTGGATTCGATCAGAAGAGTGTTTCGATTTACATGGTGGTTTAGTACGTTTCAGATTGAGCTATTCGTTCTAATTGAAATCTGAATCATATTATCCATATATAAAGGCTGAGATAAAAAGAGTAAGTATAGTTGCAATTGTTCAAATTGCATCAATTGCACAAACATTAACATTCTACATGGTTTCTCCTTTCAGAACTGTTAATGGTATTTAGTGGAGATCGGATTTTACCATTATTTAGGCTGAGTGTTGTTAGTAATGTTTGCTAAACAGATTCGTAAGAGCGGAATGCTGTACCGCAGGCGCGATCGAGTTCTTAATATGATAAGGCAGCAAGTGGAAGATAGCAACCGTGTTGACAACGAAAATGATTTCACCGACCGACAATGTAAAACTGTGTAACTCTTACAATGTGTTATGGATATAGTAATGTTTCTTTTTTTTTACATACTAGCCGACGAAGAGGATTCACAAGCAGTATACTCAGAGGTAGGAGAACATTTGCACTCTGCTGATGAACTCTTGTACGAAATGATTGAGGAAAATTTCGACTCCGAAGATGACGAAGATGATTGCCATCCATCATTGAATTCAAATGCGAGGACGACATTTCAAGATCAGTCATTACAAGCATGCCTACGATATTGGGCGCTGTAAACCAACCAGTCATATAAATCAATAGAGATGATTTTACAAATAATGCCTATAAAATTGAAAACCGATGTTCCGAAAAGTGCCAGAACAATATTGAAAACCAGGCGAAATAATTCGGGTATTGTGGAAATTCCCGGGGGGAAGTTGTGGTACAGCGGGATCCGGAAATGCTTGAAGAAGTTTTTAGGTAAGAAAATATTTTGTTTTATTAAATAAGAACGGCATTAATTCTATTTATTTTCGTCGATACTCCAGCAAATGCAATCCACCAGTGCCAAGACTTTCTTTAAATGTCTCTGTAGATGGTGTGCCTATAATTAAAAGTGGAAAAACGCAGCTTTGGCCAATTCAAATAAGTTTGTTCGAATTGCCAGAAGTTGCTCCAATGTGTGTTGCTGTATTTTGCGGTGAAAGTAAACCTTTGAGTTTGGAAGAGTACCTGCGTCCCTTTGTAGAAGAGTTAAAGGATGTAATTACAAACGGTATCGAAATTGGAGGAGTGAACTTTGCCTTTCAATTGCGAGCTATTATAGCAGATTCACCAGCAAGATCTCTTATAAAAGGTAAGACACTCAAAATGCTTGCTCAGTTTACATAATTTTCTAATTATCATTTTGTTTTGTCTTTAGCTACCATAGCTTGTCATGCTAAGGAAGGATGCTTGAAGTGCTGTTGCTTAAGGAAATATAACCAGTTTTCAAAAACTGTTGTCTTTGCCGATCTGCAATCTGTTCGTCGTACCGTTGCCTGCTTCCGAGCGCAAATTCATCCAAATCATCATAGAGGTATTACTCCGTTATTAGAAATTCCGAGCAAAATTATGATAAGAAATATTATCACTAGTGACCGTTTGCACATATTTGTACCAACTGGTAAACAGGGTGAATTTGTGTTCGTTCCCCTTCTTATACTATAAAGAAATAAAATGTAATATTTATACCAAGAAATAAACACACATAAATTTAGTTTTATTATTTAGCTTTATGTTTAATATTTATTATTTGCATTTATATGTTGATGCGCAGTACATTTTCTTTGTCCCATATTGTTTAGTCGATATTTCGCCCTTTCCAGCAACTTTTTAAAAAAATCGGCAACGATTGTGAGATCCAGCTGATTCGATGGTGATGAAGCTCCGATTTTTTGAAAAAGTAGCAAAATATTGGTATATAAGAGGCGATAAAAATAAAAGAGAGAAATCAGTTCTAGCTTCTTGCGGAGCAAAAAGCTGGCATTCCGGGTGCAGCTTAATACCCATAATTTCGACACGTTCAACATGTTTCATTTAAATCGTATGTTTTTCCTCACTTCATCTCTACTGTTCCTTTTTTCACTCCGCAACCTTTCCCCCGCCACGAAATCCTCACCTCTTCCTTAAACTCGTACTGTTGTGACAGCTATCTACCCCGCACCAAGCTCGATTACCTTTCTTCACCCACGAACTGCTGTAAATAGCTTAAAAAACTGCGCGAATGGGTTCTTCAAGCTTAAAAAACTGCTCGAATGGGTTCTTTAAGCAGTTTCTGTCTGGCTGGGTGGGCTATCCAAGGCATAGGCCTAGCATCATGATGAATAGCTCCATCACCTCAAACAGCTCGCCTCTATACGATATTTTTATATTTTGCATTACTAAATTTCGCAAAATCATTTTTCCAAAAACTTTCTTTAATTTGAATTTTATAAATGCATGCCGATCGATACATTGTTTGGTGCCCGAATTACACAGAAAAAAACAACGGTTAATCAGGCTTTTACTGTTTCAATATTTCTGCATGAAACAATTCCAACCAGGAGAGTTATTCTTTCGCGATGAGAACCTGTTTGAAAACAAATAAAATCAATTGAATCAGTTTCTTTGTTGTTTATCTAAATTTACAACAAAACGTTGCTCAAACTTCATGCACCGTGTAGCTCCTGAACCAGTGCAGACATCAGTAGGTAACGAAACCATCCGTGTAAACCAAAGCAAACAGATAACTTCTACTGTCACTGTCTGTCACTGTAAAATGTTTTCCAGCCGGCGCGATAGTTCATTATCCTCTATACGAATAAGGCGCGTATCGTTTCTTTAGGCAATGATCGTCGTGAAGTGAAATGGATCCTAAAATTAATCAGGAAACAAAAGGTGCAGACTTAAAGCTGCCTTCGCCGATATTCCGCTTCAATGACAAAGAAAACGATATATCAAATGACAACAGCAAACACCAAGGCCGAATACGTTCATTCCCGCACGAGCGGGGTAATTGGGCCACCTTCATCTACATTGATTGTAAGTGCAACACGTTATTGGTTGAGTTTCACAATTACAATGAAATTGTTTTCTATCTTCCTCCAGACAACGATTCCGACGGATGGATCGAGTTGCAAGACGAGTGCAAAGCGCTGCTAACTAAGGCCTCTTCGTTGGTTGTCGAACCAATCGAACAAATGCATCTGAGCCTCTCGAAAACGGTTACACTACAGTATCATAATATCACGCCATTCGTTGGTAAGGTGCGAGATCGGTTGGCCCGTCAGCGACGTTTCCCGGTGATCTTCTCCGGCCTGCAGGTATACGTGAACGAGGAACGGACTCGTACGTTTCTCGGTGTGCGCGTATCGGAAGATTTCTACCAGGAGCTCGAGAAAATTGTCTCCGAGTTGGACGAGACGTTGCGCGATTACCGGCTGCCGGTATTTTACACGGAACGTGCGTTCCACGTTAGTATACTATGGTGTTTGGGTGACCGGGAGAGGGAAATGCGCGAACAGATGGAACCGCTCGGCGCCGTGTTCGATCGAGTGTATGAGGAAGAGTACTCCGACATTAGCCGCCCGGTGAAAACGATTTGGCTTAAATGTGGCCATAAAACTTTTCAGTTTGAGCTTGTTCCTTGAAGGTACGGTTGAAATGCATATAGGGTTAGTGTGTGATATTATATTATACGGAATGTTCAGTGAGCGATATTATATTTGCGAGTATTTTAAATAGAATTACTCCAGAGCTAATTTTCTTGTAGCTAAAGTTTTTTTTTCCAGAGGAGGGAATGGAAAGAAGGGATGGTTATCATGCAGATCATTAAACAAGAAGTGGAAAAAACTTGTTATCTTTCTCATACCAAAGTGTAAGACGAACCTCAATCGAACTAATTGTTGGAAATGTTTTATTGATTTGGGCTGGTCCATACTACTAACACATTCTTCAGTTGATAATATGACATCAATCATAACAGTAATTGTTGCCTAAACTTCATGGCGCTTAATGAAACATGGACATAAGTTAATGTTTATATTAATATTATGCGACAATATTATAAAATATGAAATGCATGTGAACTGAAATGCATGAGAAGTCATGACTAACACAATTTGAATGTAAGATCTATGGTATGCTAGGTTAGCAATAGTCATATTTTAAAGTAATCCCGTGCAGGATAGCGTTAAATAAGCCTTATTGCTTAAAATTTAATAAATTTTGAAAATTGTTGGAATTATTGTAACCGTCACATATTATCCTTCATCATATGTTTTAATGATTAATTTAAATATTTTTAATAACTATTTTTTATTTTTTATGGTGTAATGATCATATTCAATGAAGAAACATCATGCATTTAAGAGACAACAAAAGCATTTAAGACTAAAAAAAATTGTTTTCATATCTTTGTCAACACGTAATTAAATCATCGCGACATAAAAAGAATCAATAAAAAATTATCTCATAGCACTACATCACTCTCAAAAAATCCCCAATAAATTAATACATTTATTTTTTCATTTATCGTTTATTAATTTTACGTCACGTCGTCGTCATCGGGGGCTTATCACTGACGTCGTCGTGGTTGAATTAGTAAATGAAATATTACACTCGCTTTCAAGTATTTTCTTATAGTTTGAAACGCCCCATATAAATAGAGTAATGCGTGAAACATAAGACATAGCAACCATAGAATCACGTGTTTAGTTTAAAGCTGGATGTAGTGCAACTTTTAGGGTCAGCTAGTGTCGTAGACTCTGAGCTAGAGCAGATACCTCTTTCGATAAACGATATTTTTTGACATTGTGCTTGTCAAGTGAGCACTTAGGCAATACAATGTTATCTGAGACGGGGAGCGCGAATTACTTTAAAGACGATTTGAGGACTGCCTACAACGTGATATAGATATTAATAGATATTAATTCGGAGGAATTTGGTCGACCGTAAGCATGGATGAAGCTGAAGCTTTATGAACGACCTTACAGAGGCAATAAAGACATAAGGTTGGCTTGATGATAACCACATCCTCTTCGTGCATACTACAACACCAGAAGCGGATGTTTCTGCGTTTAGCTTAATAGACGAAAATGTAAACGCAGGCAGCTCAGATAACTTTCAAAAGAAGTGATTGTAGCCACTGTCAGTCATCCCTTCAATTATGGCAAAAAAGCATAATCGAAAAACAAGAGTTTACTAAGGAACCTAACCTACTAATCGAATACAGCTTCAAAAGGTTTAATAAGTTGTGAAGTTGATATGGGCCACGAACAACCCGAATCTTTGTGCGATCCAGTGGATACAAGCTGCCAGAACCCTTTACGTTTCCTACGGATGGAGCAAAAACAGAAAAAGAAGTGTTGATTCAGAAACCTGAGGAAGAAGTGAAGGAGGAGTTAGAGCAAATCGATACACAACCACGTGTAAAAAATCGTAAAAAATTGAAATGCATTTCCATTGCATATCATAAACCATCAATCCACAAATTTGGCCGTGAGATCTTGAATATAACGTAGGACCATTTGCTGTTGCTATCCCTTTAATGGAACTGAGGTTGGAACTATGAAATTATTAGAACAAAGAATTTAGAAACAAAGAATTCATTGGATGCATAGTCTTCTAACTTTTTAATTGGGCATTCAAGTGATTAAGTAATTTGAGACAAATGTTTCCTATCATTTATAATAGTATAAAAACTTAAGATAAGTACATGGTCGTCCACATAATGAATGATTCGACAGCCGGTTACATTTTCTAAAACAACATAGAATAAAATAAATAATTTATGCTAATGATGACGACGAATATATGAACAGAAAGTAGACACAGAAGCTATCCAACATCTTTGTGAATTTTGGATAGACAGTATGTATGTGTACTGGATGTAGACAGTATGTATACAGTATCATTCGAAAACTATATAGAAAACAATATATATTAAACTATATAGAATAATTCGACATGAGTTCATTCTGGCAGCATGTACGAATTTTAAAATTGTAAAAGTTCCGAAGATATTGATATGTCTATTGGCATAAATTTGCAGTAGGATTTTTCTCTGCTATAAATTTTGTAAGACGTTATTCAAAATACTTTATGTTGTTTTGAAATTTATTTTAGTTAGATAAGGTAAAATTATATCGATTGCCAAATCGAACTAGTTGTATGTAGAAAACTTATGTTATAAATTTAATAGAAATGCAAATTACATATTTTTTTTTTCGACATGTTTAATTGTAAATCAAAATGTATACAAGTGTCCGCGGGATCTATATTACACTATTATTTTAAATCAATAGAAAACAAAGTTATGAAAATATAATCAATCCACAATTATCGTGTTTTGTGACTAAATTTTGATTATAAAGCGCGTATTGGTAGTTTCATGCGTTAATAATTACTTGTCTCAATTTTGATGAAGATTTCCTTAAAAAAAAAAACAAATCATTGATTGTAAAATACGTGGTTATTTACAATATTGCAATTATAATTACGTTTGTTTTTTCTCATGAAACCGTCTACACTCAAAAGATTAAAAACAGGATAAAATTTGCTTGTGGATCCAACGCATTATTTGTAGATTAATAGAATGGATCGGTACACTTTATTCAAAAATATACCCGGAAATTAATAAAAAAATAAACAGATACCGTACTTCAAACACTGAATACAGAACTCTCGCGACGTGCCGCATTAGTATGCCCAACTGCAAGAAAAAGAAAGAATAAGATTGTAAAATAAATTAATAATCAAGAACCCCGTGATAGCAAGCAAATCTTACAGCTTCAGTACTTTATCCTTCCCACCGGAAGCGACCCTCGATCCATCTGGCGCCCAGTCAACTCCGTACACTTCGTCCGCGTGGCCAGGTAATTCCTGAGTCAGTTTTCGCTCCTTCACACTCCATACCTTCAGCGTCGAGTCGCGGCTGCCGCTCAATACCAATCGCGAATCAGCCGACCACGCAACCGTGTAAACTGCCTGCACATGTCCACGCAATGCACAGATAAACGCACCGTCATTCGCGCGCCACAACCTCAACGATTTGTCGAACGACCCGGACGCGATCAGTTTCACATCCGGTGAGTACTTTACATCGTTTACCACGTTCTGGTGACCGGTCATACGCGTCACGAACTGCTTTTGGTTCGCTCGCCACAAATATAATGTAAAGTCGTCCGAACATGAAACGAATGATTCCACGCCGTCCGGACAAACTTTCTCATACCGCTCGAGTGCCATCTTCTTGAGCTTCGCTTTATCCTCTGCACTGCTGCCTACCCCATACATCAGCACTTTGTCCATCACCGGGTGGAAAGGCCCAGTCCGTAGTACGTAATCGGTGTTGAGCGCCAGATTGTTTACCCAGTGTGCATGTCCAGTGAAAGTTTTGCATAGTGCCCCGTCTTCCGCCCGCCACATCTTGATCGTGCGGTCGCGGGACGAGGTGTACAGTAGACCAGAACCACCCCACCGCACCGCCGTTACCGGGGCTGTATGACCCGCGATCACTTTCACGCACGTACCGAGCACCACGTCCCAGATCCGGGCATCGTTGTCATTACCAGCGCTAGCGAGAAAGCGACACTCCGAATTCCGATGGTACGGTTCCCACGAAAGGCAGCTAATGAACTTCTTGTGACCTACGAGTGGCCGGCCAAGCTGTTTGCCCGTATTGGGACACCAGACGCGGATCTCGCCGGCCTTGCAACCGGAAGCAATCTTCAGTGAGTCAGGTGCCCAAGCCACAACCATCACCCACTGCCGATGGCCGGTGCATGTGTAGTGAGGCGTCTCGGTGTTCAGATCCCACAGTCGGAGCGTTTTGTCACCGGATCCACTCGCCAGGTGCACACTATTCGGGCTGAAGGCAAGTGCCACAACTGCTTCGGCATGCCCAGGCATGGTGCTGGTGCAACGCGATACGGCACGCACTCGGAAGACGGCCTGCGGTTGGTAGACAATATCAAGAACATCTTCCGCGCTCAGCTTCGTCCGGTCGACTGTTTGATCGATGGACTGTTTGATCTCATTGTCGTTCACGAAAAACAGATACGGAGTGCGTTCCTCCTAAGGACGAGATTGGAAAAATAAGCCGAATGAGTGAGTTAGGCACAAGATAGCTACTTACATTCTTCAGCAGTGCGTTGCAGATCAGCTCCAACTGTTCTTTTGTTACGTTGATTGGCAGGGCTAACGGTGGTCCAGCCTCCTCTCCTGCATCCGAAACAAAGCGTGCTTGCACTGTGTGGGTGGTGGGTTCATTTTCATCCACTTCCATTACTGCAAATTTTTAATCCTTACATACGCAGGGTTAACTGCCAATAGAAGCTATAGGTTTAGAATATCGCACTTTGCACGTGTTGTGTTATGAGCAGCAGCCGGGTTGACATCTGTCAATTGGGGTGTAAACAAAGTAAAATAATGACGGGAAAACATTAAAACATAAAGAAGAACGATTATACCAATTCGTATAACAGTGTAATAACGCTTGATCGATTTCTTCCGCTCAGAAAAATTGGAAGGACTGTACACTAAATATGTCCCGGGTAAGGCTGAATTCACTGCTCCATTGCGTGCGATTTCGTTGTGCGTGGTGTCAAATTTTGTTTAGAATTTGCCAGAAAATATCGCCGAGCGTTTCAAAAACGTTTGTTTCGGTCGCTCATCGCCGAGCGATTTTTTCTGTCAAGTTGAACTCGCGTGTATAAACGCAAACATTGTAGAATTTATCAAAATATAAGTGGTAAACAATGTGTAAGAATGCTGTATCACAAAAAATGGGATGGGATGCCACAGGAAAGTGGTAATAATGAATGTTTTGTTCAAACAAAAAGTTATGATTTGTTTACATTTGCTTACATTATTTCCTCAGGGCCCACGATGGTTTCTCAAAATACACTCCACATAATATGTGCACGCAGCGTTCGTCGACCGGCTGCGATTTTGACAGTTTTATGTTTTGACAGCAGATATCCCTACGCCGAACAAAGTAAAAAAAAACAACAAGAAAACAAAAACGAACAGCGCAAATAAGGGACTGCTAGAAAAGTCGAGAGAAATTACGAAAACAACTCCTACTCAGTCGAGCGCTCCTTAAACCGGCGTGGAAAAAGTGAGTTTTTCCAGTACGAATCGACGAAAAGATATGCTGAGCATTTAAAGGATCCAGTGAGAATCGCGTAAACATACTATTGTGCGGAGAATCCGGAAAATTCCTCGTCTGGGCAAAACGTTGCCGGTAAAAAGTTACACGCGACAAACAACACACCCAGAAGGATGGCCGCTTCGTTCTGCGGTAAACGGTTACTGCTGGCTCGGACAAATCTGTTTGCGAATCCGCGCCGCCACGGTTACATTGTGCTGTAAGTTGTCAAGGTCATCCAAACCTGGCATTGAATTGAATAACAGTTACTCGTTTCTTCCCCCTCCTCCTATCAGTGTTCCGGAGATTGGTGAGGATCTCCCGGAAAAAAATCCTCTCTCGAGTTCACCGCACGGGCTGCCAGAGTTTAATAACGTTACGATCGAGAAATGTGTCGGTGCAATCGGTCAGCAGGCGATCGCGGTGGAAAAGAGTGTGCGAGCGGTCGAGGAACGGCTGGAGCAGGCCGGTGTGAGTGCTGCGCCGCTCAGCGACGTCATCAAGGAAATAATATTGCCGCTGGAAGCGACCGGCGCACCGCTGGAAACGACATGGGGCATTGCGAAGACACTCTACCTTGGAAACAGCTCGCGCATGCCGACTAAGAGTTATCTGACGATCCATGAGCGGGCACGCGGTGCCCGAAGAGCAAAGTTTAACAGCGTTCCGATCTATCGCGCCCTGAAGGGCGCACTCGAGGAGGGCTCGACAAGGAACGCGGCCCTGACAGGTGAAGAACGTCGCCTATTGCAGAAGTACGTGCTGGAGGCGAAGCTGAGTGGTATCGAAGTGGACGGATCGTCGAAACTCGAGCTCAATGAAATTCTAGAACGCCTTTCACAGGAACGCACACGCTTCCGGAGCAAGCGGGATGTGGCGGTCAAGAAGTACCAGCAGCTGGTAGATGATCCGGCACTTATGAAAGAGTTCCCACCATCCCTGCTTCAATCGCTCGCTCTCGATCCGAGCCAAGCGATGAAGGGTCCATGGCGCATTACGCTCCAACCAGCGGTGGCCGAGCGCTTCCTTGAGTACTGCGGTGATCGGACGCACCGCTGGAATTTGTGGCAGGCGGACACACGTAAATGCTCGATTCACACGGATAAATCGCTCGAGAACAGCTCGCACCTGGAGTCGATACGGGCGCTCAGGAAGCGACAGGCAAAGCTGCTCGGTTACGAATCTTACGTGCACATGTCTATGGAGACGAAAATGGCTGGGTCGGTGGAGGTGGTACGCGGGGCGCTCGATGAACTGCAGCGGTATGCGCGACCCGCTGCCGACGCCGAACTCGGAACGCTGGAACGATTTGCCGGCGAGCAGGGTTTCCGTGGCCCGCTCGATATCTACGACGTGCCGTACTGGAAACGGCGCCATCTTGCCACCGTGCATCAGTTTAACCAGGAAGCGCTGAAGGATTACTTCCCGCTGCCGCGCGTACTCGGTGGTTTGTTCCAGCTGGCGGAAGATCTGTTCGGGGTAAAGATTGTGGAACGGGTCGGGGTAGATGTATGGCATGAGGATGTGCGATTCTACGATGTGGTGGAAGCAGCAGGTGGTGCCACGTCGGAACCGATCGCTGGCTTTTACACTGATTTCTACTCGCGCGAATCTGAGAAGCTCGCGGTGGCAGATAATACCGGGTGGATGGTAGGAATTGGGAGCGGCAGTTCCGGAAACCGACCGCTGGCGGCTCTGATCTGCAATTTTCCGGCACCTATGTACGGTAAACCATCGTTACTGACGCTGGACGACGTGGAGACGCTTTTCAATCGGTTCGGGAAAGCGCTGCAGCATTTGCTCACCACCTGCCGGTACAGTGACGTGGCAGGCTTGTCGAACGTAGAGTGGGATGCGGTGGAGGTTGGTGGGCACGTGCTCTCTCATCTGCTGCACGATTCCGCTACATTGCGTGCTATCTCCGGTCACTACACGAACGACGACCCACTGCCAGAACCGTGCGTTGATGCGATTCAGCGGCGCCGTACGCATTTGGCCGGGTATCGATTGTGCCGGGAGTTGTACCACGCCAATCTAGACCTGCAGCTACACCTTACCAGCGACTACTGGCTCGACGTGATGAAGTCGCTCTATCCCCGCTTCCATCCGTTCCCGCTCGACCGGAAGGACGCACACCCGTGCTCGCTGCTTCCAATCGTTTCCGGCGAATGGGGGGCTGCATATTACGGCCATCTGTGGGCGCGCATGATCGCTGCCGACGTGTACAGTGCATTCGCGGAGGCGAAAGAACCAGCCGCTCGACAGGAGGTAGGCCGCCGCTTCCGCGACACGTTCCTGGCGCTCGGTGGCGGTTGTCATCCGTCGGAAGTGTTTCGGCGATTCCGCGGGCGCGATCCTTCACCGACAGCACTGCTACAAACACTCGGCATTTACAAACCCCAACAGCAGGGTGGTGGCGCACAGCCGCATCCGAAAACGGGCGGCACACCGACCGGAAATGATGAGCAGCAGTAAAGCTGTGCAAAAAACGTAAGGTAATAAAAAACGAACTCACGTCTGTTCCTGCCAATTAATCACTCCTTATGGAACACAGCGAAATACGGTTTCGACCTTTATCCCTGTTGTTCGTTTAAAAGTGTTTTTATTTTTGAGTTCCTTCTTTTTGTCGTTTTCCTCCCAATAGAAGCATCCCTAGTTTTAAGTAGTAATGTAGTAATTATCATGTTGATGCGACATTACGTTAGCAATAAAAAAAGATAAAGGTTCTAAAGTGTAAAACCAACCGTGCGTCGCGCGAGTATTTCCGAGAAAAAGAGAAATATAATGCTTTTTAATACGATGGAAAGTTTTTTAAAGATAACTCGTGGTAAGTGTAAAGGAATTGAAGTACAACTTTTGTGGATCGTCATGGATTAATGTTTTATAATATAACAACCATCCCTCGTAAATGAGTAACTAAATGAAACATTGTTATCCCTTAAAATCTTCAACAATATTTGACAACAAACTTACGAAACATCGGAAAATGCCATTTTGAAGATAAACAGTGTAAAAAAATACGTAAATTTATTTCGTTTTCTTTCTGATACTTTATGAGACCCTGTTAGAGCTAACGCAGATTTCAAGTTATCTTTAAAATAAAATTCGCTATGGTTTTGCAACGCACTGTATTATGGGCACGGTAGGATTGTATTAACAGGGAAGTTTGTGAAATTGATGTTTCGAATCTAAGCCTAGGTATAATCCATAACGCTACAGTGTTGTTTTGCGGTATGCTCTTTCTTTGCCGGGGAAAGAGATAACAAAGATGTTGCTGCTTGTTCTCCAAGCCAATGGTACAGTCTATTGGATAGTTCTATTCCAAAGTCGTACAGGATTTAGCGCTAAGTCCAATTGTTAATGTAACTATACCGAATTGTATCCCTGCGCAAAGTGTAGATACTATCTAAAGCTTTACAAGTTTATCTAACTAATGCGGCTTTTGATTTCTGACCAGGTATCCGTGGAAGACGTCGGCTACGCTCAGCCGTAGTAGAGATCTCGCCACGCCTTGAACTGATCCCAGATCGTTAAGTTGAGGATGGTGTGTGGTGCAATGCGCCAGTAGTTCGGCACGAATCCTTTGTACAGACCGTGCAGGCCTTCGGCACGCAGTGTTTTCGTAAAGCAGTCGAACACGCTTCGATACAGCAGTCCGCGTCCATTCGCGTCCACACCTGCAGAGCAAATCCATTTTAGACACAGCGAAAGTATGGTGGGAGATCATTTACGTACCTTGGTTGAAGAGTCTCGTAGCTATCACATCGAAGGGTGACATGAAGACGCACGTGAAGAATCCACTGACCATGCTTGCTCCGAACGCCGTGATTGCGACCGACTCGCGTGCCCATTCCAGCTCGCCTAGCAGATCCTTGCACGTGGAGAACGTAGCCAGCTGGGCCGAAGATCCAATGGCGGTGCGCGTCACAATTCCTGGATATCCTCGCCACAACCCACGGATTCCATGTGTCCTGTAGATTCCGGTCAGTGCGTCCATTGTGCTGGTGTGGCGATGCTGATAACCCACCGCATACTTCCCGTGCGATCGGGCTTGTATCTGCGTTTTCACCATATAAAACGGGCAGGCCACCGTTGATCCCACCACTCCACTCAATCCACCCCACACGATGGAACGGGCCAGCGTACCGGCGGATGTGTCACCGCGTGTCCATTCCCAGTTCTCCGCCGTTTGGTAGATCCCGAGTCGGACGCTGTTCATCGCGAACTGGAAAGCGAGGGCCGATACGAGGCCCTTTTGCAGTCCGTGCACACCCTCCGAGCGTAGGATGGAACGGAACGAGCGGATGACGGAGCTGTACGGGTTGCTGGTGGTGGTGTTCGTTGAGCCTGGTGGCGCTACGGTACCTCCACCACGTGCCAGCAGCTCACCGTGCAGCTGTTGGCGCGTTTTGATCACATCGAACGGATTGCTGAAGAAACCGGCACAGGTGGCCGCACAGCCCCCGAGCAGAAAGTCCATCTCAGACGCACATTCGCGCCCGCGTTTCACTAGGCACGTAGTTCGCCAAACTACTTCCGGCGGTTTCACGTGAGGTGCACGGGAACGTGACCGTACGCGAACGGTACAACGAAATTCTGCGGTGTCGTCATGTCGCTTTGCGGCACCTGGTTACGTAAGGCCACAACTTGCCCGGTACAGTTCGTCGCGAGGTGAACCCGAACCTGTACCGATGATGGTAAAGACGATGATGTTGCCGGATGCGATCGTTTTAACGACTTTAGGAGAAGAAAAGTGGAAGCAGTACCGGAAGTCGTCACCGATCACTGTCACTCTTGCCAACGCTTTCAATGTCCTGATGAAGCGGTTGTCTACTGCACTGGATTCCAGCTCGTGCATCGCTCGACGGGCTTGCCCGAATGCCCATTAGGGTTTTGCACATCGAACGTAAGGGCGCGAGGTGAACGGGCCGGCTGTTGCACTTTGCACTTTGTGCATGCGGCACGTCTATATTTATATATACATAAGCAAACACAGACTCGCTCAAGTTTCGTCAAGCCGTCAAATGCATCAGCGTCGGCAGCGATCGCGAGCCGAGCGCATCGCGGCGAGGAGACTATTTGCAGTCAACAACAAAACATCGTCCCCGAAACGAATGCGTGACAATAGTGAACGGACAACGGACGCATGCGCACGGCAATGGTGGAGCGGGCGGACGGGTACGTTATCGCGTCCTTACCAATCGCATCTGTCAAGTGGGATGTTTTGAGACAGAGAAAAACACTGAAATGACAAATAATGCGATAAAGCGTGGTGCGTATAGTGTCCATTGCATACTTTTTTTCCCGAAAGTATGCCATCGGAGTGATTAACGCTACACTAACGGCTTAATTTGTCAGTAATAATAAAGCATGTCTGCTGGACAATAAGTAACACAGGACGGTGTAAATTTGGTTCCATTTATAAGATGGTTTAAGAGCTTTTTGCGTTGTTTTTGTGTCAACAAACCAATAACAATTTAATAGTATGGAAAATAAGGAAATAACCATTATAATCAGCTCGACACATATGAATTTCAAAATATCTTTAAAAGATTTTTTAAAATTGAAATTCTGTTATGTTAGTTGTTCTGTGCGATTGCTTCAACAAGCAATGTAAAAACTTAAAGCCTTCTTTTGAAAATGGATTTACGTATAATGTTTTAGGGACTAATAATAAACGGCAGTCTAGCAATCCACACTTTTTGTTAGCTCTGTATAAATCCGTGGCTCGTTCTGTGCTCGAGATCTGTTCGGTAGTCTGGTGTTTTTCGTCTTGTTTGCGGGTTACTAATATTGAGTCTGTTCAAAGAAAGTAACTTGTCTTGATTTGTGTTCAACTCCGTGGCGCAAGGCAAATGTGCGTGTTATCTTTCACACACGTTGTAAGTTGTTAAGTCTAGAAAATATGTCTACAATATACCTTAATGCTCAAATTATTGATATGTGAAATTGATTAACCTGAACTATTGACTCGGGTCGATATAAATAGTCCCTCCTAGAATGTTCTGTAATTATCGGCCATTAAGACTTGTCTGTATAAGACGAGTGCATGGTAATAACGAATCCCTGACTGCGATGGCTAACTAATTTGATTTATTCAATGAAAACTTTGACTTGGCCCCTTGCGCTTTCTTCTGTTTGGCGTTACGACCGAAGTCATGCCTGCCGTTTTACCGTTAGTCACACCTCGCTTGGGGGAGACGGTCCGAATGGGATCATGGTACCGGTCCTGTTGCGTAAAGGACCGGCGCCGCTACCACTACACTACCGGCCCGCTCTTGCGCTTATGTTTAATTAAAATTTTAACTAGAGCGCCAAAAATAAGAATGAAATAAGCTAACATAAAACAAATGCTTCACGTTGAGGTGATTTTAGTAAACGGCTAAAAAGATGCGACAGCCGCATTGCCAGGTAAAGAACAGAAGCAGAAGCATTAGATACAGAACGAATTAGTTTTGATATCGGCGTTTCGTGTCGTTTAGCGCACGTGAACCCAAAAACTATCGTTGATGCACGCGACCTGGGAGCGTTGAACGAGGAAGTACCGTACAGTGCGACTACATACACAAACACACACACACACATCACACACACACACACGCGCGTGCACACACATACGGTACTCCACTTGCAGGGAATATTTCTTGCGAGTTATTAATAAGCGATAGGGCAATGGTAATGGATTTATTTATAGCCGTACACGCCGGCATTCCTGCCCTCCGGGCGCAGGGTAGTTCGGAACGGTATTGGAACGGCCCGAAATATATCGCGGTCTACTATCCGCTCAAACGACGTGTTTTGGTTTTGCACCGCTAAAAGGAGGAAGGCGGTACCGGTTGCGTTAGAAAAAAAAAAGAAAACAGAAGGTTGAGATCGAGTTTTCACACACAAATAAATAATCGGGTGAAATAAATTTTGCTTTGCCCGCCGGCCCCGAAACAGCCATGCTCATATCTATATTTGCACGACTGATTTACTTTTTTTTGTTCGTCGCTGTGTGGCCTTGGAGTGGAGACGACATGCGTGTGTCGTTGCACCACAGCTTACCCGGTTCGATTTCGTTCGCAAGAATGAAAGTGAAATTGAGATTCCTTTCTGGAGGTGTGATTAACCTGGAACGCGTTCGTTTTTCCTCTAAAAGTGTTTTCCGCGTGAACGCGTTCCCATCCTCTTGGGGAATACTATCAAAACAACACGTTAAAACGCTTTGTTCGTATGGAACGGATACTAGCATCGTAGCTTTCTTCGGGAAGCTTGCCTCGTGTTTTCTGTACATGTTTTAGCATCAGGCGGTGGTTGAAGATAAGGACACATTTAAACTGGATGCAATTCAGCTTGGTACCGATTTATTGTCCGTATGTCCTCGTGCAACCCAGGATGACATCACGAGTTCGCACGAGCGTGAGCGCACGCCACTGCCACTCGACTAAAAACTGTCGATGATGAGCCGCTATTAATCTTTGCGAACTCTCTCTTCGGCGCCCTGCGGCCACCCGAAAATAACATCGAAAAGGCAATTGGAAATTGGAGAGCACTCCAAGCTCCAGCCATTCCATACCGCCGGGCCTTGTGGCCCGGTGGGACATTTTTCATGCCCGAGCTTCGGGTTCGCCGTTTCGAGCGCGAACTATAAATAGGTCTCCCCCGATCTTGGCATTTTTTCTTCCTGCAAGACATTCGAGGTGGACAGTTTCCAAGAAGATGGGATAACGCGTGCGTCGAGTGCGCGCTCGTTTCAGGTCGTTAAATCGGGCGATTTTGGAACCGTTCGGAGGGATTGAAACGAGTCGCGTAACCGCGTTCGGATGATTTATGCGAGATCGTTTCGAAACCCACCACGGTTGCCCGCATTTTGGATCGACGACGGCGATGGTTTCGGATTTGAAAGATTTTCTCCAGAAATCGCGCGACGCCGGGCTTCCTGACCACCTGTTGCAGTTGCAAGCCGTTGAGCTCCCAACGGTGAGTCTAGCGATCCAAGGTGACCGATTGAATTTAACATAAAAAATCCATAACATATTAACATCGAATACAAGGAAAACCTTGCAAAAGAGCAGTCATGATGAAAAGAAAAAAACGATTTAAATTTCAAGTATTCCTTTGCCATTGTATGTTTTACAGTGAGATATAATGCATTTTTTGCACTGAAAAATCATTTTAAATAAAAAGAAACATCCGTTTCTACATTAAGCGTTCAACCAAAATTTCGATCCAAAATGAATTTTCCGAACATTTGTCGCACAATTTGCAATATTTTTATGAATTATTCGATTATTGAAATTGAGAACTGAATATCACGCTCATTTTCACTCGATCGACGAGATGGTCCGTGAACCATCGAAACGACTGCAGTTGTTTTAATTGGACAAACCACGCAACAGCACAAATAATAAAACTAACCACCGTATGTTGCGTGGGCCTCACTATTTTCCGGGTGCCACTCGCGTGTGAGACCACTTGTGAGTGACCACTTATCGTAATCACACGCACCGATAACGCACCTAGCGTTGCTCAAAAGCGCCACGCTTCATCTGCAGATGCGAGTTCTGCCGACCGGGAAGATCTCTGCAGAGGCCGGGGCTTTATGCTCTCCGGTGGTTTTCATTTCGCCCTGCCTTCGGTGGAGGTGGACGCGAGCGTGCGCACTCTTGCCGTCTGTCCTGGTCTTATCAGCTCCCGCGTGAGTTCCCGCTTTCGGATGCCCGGGGTAGTGGGGTGGTGGTATGAGCGGTCGGGAAACCGCGGACAGCACTGCAGGGATGTGTTTTTTTCCATTTTTTTCGGCTTCGGCTCGCGTGCCCACATCCGGGATGCAGCCAGCAAGCTATCGCAAAAAAGAAGGATCTCTGCCGCTCTGTTTGCTCGCACCCTGTTTGCGTTTACACTACGACATTTCCCTTTGGGTTGGGGGTGTGGGGGGCTGGGGCTATTGGTAAAACATTTCATTTAAAGCTACTTGCCAACGCAGTTATTATTCATAGCCACCGGGCTAGGATACCTGTTGGATCCCTGCTATCCCCCGGGGAGCGTGATGAGTGTGTTGACACCGAAGGGGTGCCTTTATGTGTGTGTATGCTTTGCGTTCTTCATTACTTCATTAGGACACATCAGCAAGATGACGGGCTCGAATCTGAACCGAGCGCTGCCCGTGCATTGGGCAAACATTCGACGACATTCAACAGTTTTCAACGCTTCCGCCAGCTAATTACATTCGATGCGCCGCTTGTCGGCATGTTTTTGGGTTTATTTTTCTCGGGCGCTTCCGTGCGGGAAAAATGGCGTTTTTCCAGCGAGTGGAGAACAGGGGAGATGCAACAATTTTCCCACACAACGCACGCCTGCCTGAGTTGGATTTTCGGTTTGGTCTTCGCAAAGGCACGCTGGGTGAGTGGCGTTGTCATAGTTACAGCATTCAGTATGCGGAGTGAGTGAATGAGAGAGGGAGCGAGTGAGAAAGTGAAAAAAGAGAGAGAGAGAGAGAAAGTGAGAGAGAGAGAGAGGAAAGCGAGGGACTCCAGCATCCGATTGCTGTATCGGCGTTGCGACATCGCACCACTGGCGAAACGCTCGAAAGGGAAAGTGGTGACGAACTCGAGTGAAATTGCTTCCGGAGCAACGATGCCTCTTCCAGTGTGTGTGTATGTGTGTGTGTGTGAGAAAGAGCGAGAAATAGCACGGTGCACATGTTGCGCCTGTATGGCTGCTCCTCGTTTCCAGCAGTGCTTCTGTTTACGTTCTCGCTCTCGCTCACTCACTCGCTCGCGCGCCGCGAGCGAACGTCGACCTCGAGCTAAGCCGAATCGGGTGGCCCCGGTCTGGACGACGACGGTTGACCTTCCGCTTTGCGAATACACTCACGGTGAGTGCCACACACGTTCTCACAGGTGCCTTCCGATCGCTTAGCAGCAGCAGCAGCACCACCACCACCACCACCACCAGCGACAGCAGCAACAGCGTCATCCGCTCACCCACCCCCGTTCTCCCACCTGCAGTGAACCCCCGGGCATTTCGGCGTCGCAACCGCTGCGCTGCCGCTGTATCGGTATCAGTTGCAGCTCAGCCGCCGTAATGTTAGGATTGTTGCTCAGCAGCAGAAGCAGCAGCAGCAGTAGCAGCAGAAGCAGAAACAGCAGCAGTAGCAGCAGCGTTGGTTGTGTGTGACTGTGTGACCCGTGTGCGTGTGCGTGTTCAGTGTTTCTTCCGTTTTTCCTTCGTTGCGTTTCGGTACACCTTTCTTAGCCAAGTCTTCACCACGATCGGTGCGTCCGGAGACCGCAACACACCGAAGCAGCAGGTACTGGCGGGCGAGCTGCATATGGTTGCGGTACGTTGCACTCGATTTTCTTCCAACCCTCTTCACCTTCTTCCACTCACCATCGCTAAGAACACCCAACATTCACTTCACCACTGCCACTGACGCTACTCCATGCAGGTGTTAATGCGTACGCGTGTGTGTGTGTTTGTGCCCGATTGTTCGTTTTCCACCCGCAACGAAGCGATATCTTTTTGAACCCCATGAAAAATTGCCCGTCGTAGTGCGTTTGTGTTTTGTGTTTATTGTGCTTCGTTTCGAGTTTGTTTTACCGCCCCCCTACCCCTCCTTCCCACATTATTTTCCCACCCCAAACAATATCGTGCGCCGGTTTTCATCACTTGCCAGTTGTGGCACGTTTGTGGTGCTTACGAATCAAAACGCCCAGAAAGTCGTGAGGCAAATGTACGTTCAAAAGCTGCATTCGCATCGTGGAAAGAAAGGAACGATCGTTTTGCCCGATCGCACTAAATTAGAACCGCCCGCCAGGAATGGAGGCAGGGGGTGGGGATGCGTACTGATGCCCAATCAACCCATCATCAACCCCGTTCGCTTCCGGGGCTTCTTCAATCCACCGGCCTGAGCACACCAATCCCGATGGAAAAGCGTCCCGGGAAAGGAAAGCCAAAACTTAAATGGCAAATTATGGTAAACGTTACGGAAGTGTGGAGATCAATTTGTGTGTATGTGTATGTATGTATGTGCGTGTGTATGGTGAACGTGGTACCTCCTACCACACCACCTACCTCCTCCAGCAAAAAAGAAAAAGAAAAAGGATCAAGTGTCATGGTGTAAATGTTGCATTCCCTTGCCAAAACTCGCCCGAACAAGGTATCGCGTGGCTCCTTTCCGAGCCGTGGGTCTCACGGATCTCCGGCCGGAGCTGCGACAACCGCGGTCGAATCTGCGCCGAGTGCCGAAATGCGACTACCTTTCGCAGCGAGCGTTTTGTTTTATTTTTCAACCATTCTTCGCAAGTTGTACAAACTTTTCATGGATTTTTTCACCACGGTTTTATTCCGTTTTTGCTTCTGTATTCTTCCAGTTTTCAATCGTTCTGCTCAATTTGTAATCAACTCCACAGGTATGCTTCCTGTATTGTTTCTTGAAAAGTACATTTTTTCTTTAAGGGGGGCGCCTGGTGGTTCATCGTCAAAATGGAGGCGCCCAGTTTTTGGTGCAATTTGAACATCAAATCTGGTATAATCGGCAGTATTACTGCGCGTGTATAAGGTGAAATAGCCAGTAATACGATAAAAAAATAAACACAAAAAGGAACGAGATACCTCTTAACTCTACGCATGAACAAACACTGAAATAAAAAATACATAAAAAATGCGTCGAGATAAAAAATAAAATAGAAAACCATCTCATTTTAAATGCACAAACTCGGTGATGTATTACCGGGTGGCTGTGTGGCAAAAAAGCATGGAAGTCGATTTTGTGTGTTTCGTACTTCGTTCTATTGTACTTCACCGAGCCAGCACCTTCCTTGTGAGTGACAGAAGAACAGGTCTGTAGATTTGGCGAAGCATTCGGGTTTAATCGCCAAAAGAAAAACGCGGAATTTAGAGCGCTGACAAGCGAGTGCCTTACTGAGTGTGAAATTAAATATATATTTTACGTTTACCATTACTATAACCGGGCGAAATTCAAGCACCGGTGGGCAGCTCGCTACTGTCAGGCAGTAAGAACACAATTCATACAAAGCGCTGCAAGAAGGGTTGGCAGCAGCATGTTTTAAAGCCCTGCGGCAACCGAATGTTATTTCTTTGCTTAGAGTTCATAACAAAAACAACCAAAACCGTGTAGCAAAACGAATCGCTCTGGTGAGAACGGCTAACATTATTTGACAGTGAACTTGAAAGTGTCAGAGTTCGGTTTCAATTTTTCTCTGCTGCTGTCGTGTTGGCTTTGTGCAGAAGAGACGCAAGAAAGCTAAATAAAAAAAAAACAAACAAAATGATCAACGTTTTCTGCACCGAGCCAATATGTGTGTCTAGGCAGCGGAGCGGTTGATGCGAAATGTTTTTCCAGATGCCACAGCACAAGCCTTCCCGGGTTGGCGAGCAAGAAGGAAAAGAAATAAAGAACGTGCACATACACCCATGGCAAACCGCTCGGAAAACGTTCCACCGCTGCTGCTGGCGATGCATTGTTTTATTTTTGCAGTTGCTCGAATTAATGCAGCCCAGTGGCTGTGCTACAGGTTTAGCTATCTTTTGGGCAGTTTTATGCAGTTTGAAAAATTTAATTTATCAAACTTGCTCTCTCACTGCAGTCATTGGGCATTTTTCGTACCGCACCTGCTCTCACACTCGCGCCGGGAATTAAATGCTAGTCAATTTTGAAGAGAACAAATGTACTTTATAGCACGAATCGAAAAGAAGATCTAGGCAACTAGAATGGAAGTGTACAACATGCGTAACATGTTACGCGTAACATGAGAAACAAAGGACATCACTTACAACCGCACATATTTTTTACGACGATTGTTCCTGCCGGAGACTTGCCGTGGCTTGGTTCGAATTAAAACGCTTATCAGTACTGCTGTTGGCATTTGCTTTCTTTTAACCCATCCTTGTATGCGGAAACAATCAGTCGAGAATGGTTACAAAAATAAAAAAAAAACACACACAGTACTACAAGCAGTCCAGCGTTAGCTTCTTTTATGGTGCTTTATTTATTACTTGTGTGTGTGAGCAATTGTTTTCCTGCTGAGCTTCATGCCTTTTCAATGCCTTCAATGTTTTTTTTTCAGTAAAAGATAGCTAAGCAAGCCGTTTCATCGTTCCGTGCAAAATGCAAATAGGAAAGATGATGATGCATGTAGAATTATGGTTAAAGGGGCTGGTTTCATAGCTACCCTTTTCGGTGCTCTTTTCCAAAACGCAGCTTGAAAAACATTCGACAATCAACGGGTTTTGATGTAATAAAACGATTTTATGTTTCATTTGAAAAAACACATCAACCCCAGCCAACTGAGTGTGTCCGATCGGGAATCCTTACTGCTTGTGGAAAGCGTAGTGCAAAATAAGAACAATCCGAGGGTTGTATGTATAGTATGAGAGCATTTTCGGTACGTTTGATTGAAATAATGAAAAATAAATAGCTCTCAAATGAAGCCGCGTTCGGATGCGTTCATGTTGCTGCTAGAAATTGTGTGTGTTTTTTTTTTATTTCAAACAGATTTTTTTTAATCGCTAACGGTGCTAATGTGCAAACAGTGAGAATGTACAGTAGAAACCGATTACGAACGGTCGTATCTTACGGTCACAGTGAAATTGCAAAGTACTTTCTGCGTTTGCTCGGCAGCGTATGAGTGTTCACGTGGCTGTCGAGGATGGGAAATTAATTGCCATTGTTTCCAGCAAACTGTGTCGTTTCCGCAATCGTAAGTTGCACAGTCGCTGAGAAAGTTTTGTTGAATTGAGCGGAAATGTTGAGTTAATTGCCATCGACAAAAGTAATAAGAATCGGACTGGCTTGAATTTCTTTGTTTGAACTTTCCATTATTGAAACTTTGGGTTTCCCGCTGTTGATGAATAAGTGAAGTAAGCGGAAGAAAAAGACACGTCACTTGGAAGGTTAAGTTGGTAAGGCATCAAGGTCAAGGGTTATAAAATGATTTCATCAAAGAAAGTGTTTCGTGGTGTGCTTATTGCAATCTTTTTCCCTGGTCAAGTAAATCATATTTTCAACTTTTTTTCTACGTTTTTATAACAACTACTGATTAGATTGAAATTATGATTGAAAAACTGCTTTTTGATGATTATTATTTTTTTAAATACCTTTTTTTAATATCAATATTCACCTTTCATATTACTTTTGAAATCAGGAAGGATTTGCTATTAAAAGCAGAAACTTTCCAGGAATTTCATTTCGAACTTAAAGAATGAAATTTAAATATAGTTTTTAAGTCATTTGTTTCGTAGACTACAATACGTAGTCTCCTTTTATGGAAAAAAATCATACATTATTGTATTTTTTTCCAACCAACTTTCATCTAATCTCTCACCAGCTCAGGTGAAAATCGTGCGCTGCTTCTACGTTAGCGCAGCCATAACAAATCAGTTCGCCAACCATTCACACATCCAAATTCTACAAAATATAACAAATCCGTGGCGCGGGTAGCTACGTCCTCCTTAAAGACAAGCGAGAGTTGAATTGTTTTTATTACTTTCCCTTTTTCCTTCATTCTCACAAGGAAGAAAGAAGGATGGGAGGGAGGGGGGTTTGAGGTTGACGGAGATGGAGAAAAATATCGATCTTTTATACCAACCACGGAGCCAGACTACGCAAAGAAATGAAAAAGTAAATTGGAGAAAATAAATATCATCATCATTCTCTCGCTCGCTCACTCGCTGTGAGGCACTCCAAACGAAGGAGGGAGTTTTTTTCGTTTTACTCAAGATTTTGATAAGAACGGATGTAATTTGTTACCATTATTCGTGGCCCTTGTTCGGTTTTCCCCTTCCCCTGGTGGCGCTGGTGGCGAATTATTCACGTCATCGTTCTGCCGGATGTGTCTCCCAGCGAAGTTTTTCCTTCGGAGATTTTCATGCGTCGCAGAGGGTCACCGCGGGATGCCATCTTGACTTGCTTCCGGGAGATGGAAGAGATATTTGAGTTGTTTCTACTTTTTTCGCTTCTGTTGTGTGTGTGCTGAGTCCGTAAGTGCTTGTGTGAGTGATTTTTTTGTTTATATTATATTATTGCTTTGTCATGCATGGTTTGCATCCTGGAGCAGAAATATGCTCTTCTAATACGACGCTGTTGGCTGACCGAAACCTTTTGTTTTGCACATGTCACTCGGAATGAGAATCTTCTTTAAATATTCGTGTTTCCGTGCGATGCACACCGCAGTGCGCTTTGTTTGTTGCAGATTTGCATAATTTCAAGGGGCTGTTTTGCAGAGGTGTCAAAAGGAGGCCCCGGTAAAGGACTCTGTGCTAACTATTTTGAACCCCGGCCAAGTGTTGCTGCTGCTGGTGTGTTGGCAACCGCATCAAGTGGTCCGAAACAATGGCCGGTTGTGTTATTGGCACACTGCCAGACAACCAGCTGCCAAACTGAAACATTGACGCGTCGCGCTGAAACCGGACACCAGGACGGTATCAGATTGCCAATTGCTGTGCACTTCAATTCGTAGGGTGCTTATTAAGAGGCTTATTAAGATTCCTGCTCCTGGCTACGTCCCCTGGTTGACCCCCCTCCGGTGTTCTCGAAGTGTCGGTGCCGCCGCGAGGCGATTCCTGCACTTTTATAGTCGGTGATAAATCACCGACGTGCGGAGATTACGATCATACAAACACTCTTCCCTCCCTCCGACTCTGCTAGATGTCGACATAATAGAACGTGTCGCCAACGTCGACGGCGAAACTCTCCCATTAACCCCTCGCTCGCCGCACAATTGATAAGCACAGGTGGAGGCGTCCCTCGGACGATGGACAGAGTGGTTTAATTGAAATTAAATATTACGGTGTGGGTAAAAAAGGTTAAAACTGCTTACCTCTCTATGCCAATAGAAGTTGAAATTTAGAGTCCCGTAAAAATCAGCCATACAAATACGAGCACCCGAAGGGTTAGAAAATAAATTGCTCCAAATGGGTTCACATTAATGTATAACTCGTATAGCGTGGTGTACGTGGGCTGTCGAGAAGTTTTCGGAAGAAGTTTTGCCTCCAGGGCGGGAGCGGTTGACCCTTTAGCCGAGTGTCGCCACCGCTTGCAAGAGACCATTAGCGATTCGTAGTCCAGTGTTGTTGCGATAAAAAAATAAATCTTGTTTTTTTTGCGAACCAGGAATAAATATTTTTAATTTCCTTTTCCAATACTACATCAATCAAAGCCAGTATATAAAAGCACAAATTGAAACTACTAATTATCAACAAAATAAATACATTGATAAAACGTAAACAAAACATGGTTCATAAACAAAAAAAAAAGACGGATACTTGTTCATTATTTCGTATAGCTTCTCATTTTGATGTAAAAAATAACATCATATTCCCTGGTAATTTTTTTTAATTTTTTGCTTAATCAGTTACTGAATGTTTCAAGAGAATGCAAGAAAGAAGCGAATCTTTTTGTGAAATGATGTGACATTATTTATGAAGAGCCAACCAGATATTTAACAGTTAAGAAAAAAGCTTTTAATCTAAATAAGTTGATCTTTTTGCAAAAGATACCAATTATTGAATTGAAAATTTATGTTTAGTAATTTCTGTTAGGATTCAAAGATAAAAAACAAACATGCCATTTAAGCCAATTGAAACAAATACTTCTACAAAAAATTATTTGGTGATTTGTAATAAGTACATGCATGAAGTGCACATTTTGGTAAAAATAGATGTGAAATTGTTATTAAACACTAAGCATGGGAGACTTCCTCCTTGGTACAACACTGGCTAGTAAGAAATGTTTCGAATAAATATAAAGCAAGTAAAATCGATGGGCCAGAGTGGGTTACGGGGCACGGTGGGTTCGGTTTGGAGGTTAAAACGAACATAATCATCCGTTAATGATTTCGAGACGATAAAGTTGCCCCGGCCCCGTTGTGGCTGACCGAACCTGGTAACAACAGGCCGAGCTGAGTGTCTCATTCCGAAACCTCTGAAGAACACACTTCTGGGTGGGTGGTGGTGCGTCCAGGGCGGTCCCGGGTAGTTAATAGAAATAACATCCACTCGAACAGCCCGGGGTCGGCACGTCATCGATTGAGATGGGAAAGTGTTTCAGGTCGCTTTGCCCCATAACCGAGCGCGAGGAGCTTAATTGCTTCAGCGCTGACGGGGAAGTTGGGAGACGCTACAGATCGAAGAGATCCTCGAACGGGCTCCTTGATGCAGCGGTTGCTTTAGGGAGGGATGAAGAGGTACTCCCGGGCCCGGCTCAACGACGACCTGAGTTTATCGGAATGCTTAAAGAGCGGCATAAAATTAAGCCCCACCATAAAGTCTCGAGTCCAGCGAGACGGAGCATTTTTGTAGGTGAGTAGAAATTCCCGGTCGCTGTACGGCTCGCTTGTCCTAATATTAACGTACTAGACTCACACACCGACGGACAGCGGTGTAGTGCTCGTACGCACAAATGGCAATGATAAAATATTTTTCTTTCTGAAAGTGTCTTCAATAATATTTCGTTCGATACAAGAAGAGAACGAGTTGAAGAAAATAGTTGTCCGTAATCATATCTAGATTTCGAGTGCTATTTTCGTTCGGTGAGCTGCTTGCCACCAATTCCATATTCCACACCGTGCCATTTGCCGGTGGGTCATAAATTCCAAACCCAACACCCAACATGTTAAGAATACTCGGGGCAACAAAAAAACACACCCAAACACACCACCATCAACTAGTCAACGTCCGTTTCACTTTGTGGGTAAAAAAGACCTCCAGACAAACACGGACAAACGAACAAAGCACAAACGAGGATCCTGAGGGGAATCGTTGATGTTTTTTTTTACGGTCGGTCTATTCCTCAAAGTGGACGTTAGCAGCAGCAGCAGCAGCTTTCATGGGACACGTCCGAGACCAGCTTAACCCTGTGCAGCATTAAATACAGAACCGGGAAGGGGTTTTCAAACGTGTAAACTTTCCATCCGGCACATGCCCCCTAATGTCGTCCGTCGATCCTTGCCGCGGTGAAGTATTCTATGGTGCGCCTGACAGCCTTTTGCTACTGTAGTTTGCAGCTTCCCGCTTCGTTATACCATATATACCATGTGTGTGTGAAAAAGTGTGTGCAATTGTGTGCAGAATCCAATAAAACCACCTCCTCTGTGACCTCATTACCAACCATAGGTGTCAATTAAAAAAAAGACAAACAGGTTGATATCTTTAATCCATACTTGAACTGTTTTGATGAAAAATTTATCATCTATTATTGCATGGATTTACATTTCCCGTAAGGAAATTTGAAACCATGTTTAAAGTACTGATTTGTTTTAGACTGCATACCCTCACAATGCTGTAACTTTTGATACGTTTGATTAAATTTATTGGAAAAAACATAGTCAAAAACATAGTAAAAAACATAGTTTTGTGCTCAGTGTACATTTTGTTAATTTCATCAAGAGCTCAATCGTCAATCAATTTTAAAAGGACTATGAAATATTTGCCTTTTAAAGATTAGCATAAATACTTAGAGAATAAGAATCTGTTGCATCGTACCATTGGTAAAATGTTAGAAATCATGAACGACAAGGTGTTTAATGCGATAAAAGACAAAGAAAATATGGCAAAAAATCGTGTCGAACGAGCCTGCAACGTGCAAAGAGCCAAAAGAAAAAGAAAAGTCAAAAATGTCTGTGAAGATCCGTGCTGTACGGAAGATACACAACCGGAATTAACAAAGCTACACTGCTGACTAAAAGATCCAGCTTCTAGGAAACCTGCTGATGGCTGCCAAAGATGGTTGTAATGCTCGTGAGAACCTCTGGATGTATAAAACATCAAAGATCCGCAACACAATCTTTATTACATGCATCTACGTAAAGTAGAGTATATATTTTGTAGCCACAAGCATCGTGAACGGACAAATGTTTTTGAGGAATGTCTAAAAAACGGTTACTATTTTTTCTAAAGGCTTAGCTACAGTTGGAAAATCACTCCTCACTAGGGAGAGACGGTCCGAATGGGATGATGGTACCGGTGCTGTCGTGTGAATGATCGACGCCGCTAACACTACTCCATCGGTGCAAATATACCATATACCATATACCATATACCATATACCATATACCATATACCATACCATACCATATACCTTATCTATGCCCATATTAAGAGATAATGTTTGGATTTAATGCAACGAAAAAATTAATACTATATAGTAAGTTGAAATAACGAAGAATGTTATAAATTTAAAAGTTTTGTTATAGAAGCGTCAAATATTTAATGCAAAGTTTACAAATAAGAATTGACTAATTAACGTGTAAAGCAGTATTGACACGTACTTGCACTCTCGAAATGCCGTAGCTCAATACATCAAACATGCCTCCGTTCGAACTTTCCGGGTTCGATTAAGCAACGATCCAATCGGAGGTCCGATTGGCGGTCATTAAAGCTATGTTTGTTTATCCTTCCACCATCATCCACCATCATCTTGCCCGGATATTGTGGAACCAGTTTACAATCTTGCGAAAGCGTAACATTCTACAACGAGCGAACTGTACGTTATTTAAAACTCCCACACTACAATCGCTTTCCGAAACACGCGCTTGGCTCACGCTCTGGCAGGGAAAATAAATAACGCGCTCCTCGCTCCGCTTAATTTAGAACACTAAAAACGTGTCTAAGTCGCAGTCAATTTAATCACACTCCCGATCGGTCCGTTTTGTGGGGGGTGTAGTGGGGATCACACATTTTCATTTCCATGTTTCTCAAGGTGATGTTTACCAGGAAATGAACGTAACTAAACGCAGCCACCCCTTGCCCCCTCTCGAAACGGTGTGACGAATTGATTGTTTTGAGTGGTTAAAATCGCCTAGAGCGTTAACATCGTGCGGTAAGATGCGTGTGTGTGTGTTTGATTTTTTTTTAGTTTATTTTTTATTTTTTCTATGTTTGCACCTTCACTAGGCCACCATTTCCTTTTTCCAACACATATGGATCGATTGTCGACGATCAATGTTCCTCCTCACCCACGGATGTGTGTGTGCTGCGGGTGCGCCTCGATGTGTCCTGCTGAAGGGTTAAGGGTTTAAAGGAACCGAACATCGTTTGATGTTCGAGTGTGTGATAATTTGCCGACCATGCCAACGTGTGCGCACGTGTGTATGTATGGTGGATGCGCTTTGAAAGTGGAGAATTTCTCATTTTTCACGTATCGTTTCATCCATCAAACGTTACACCACCCCCTGATAAACCGATGTATTCTCAAGTATTACAGATTGGATCAAATGTCACGGAGGTTGTGCATACTAAAAAATATTGAGAAAGAGAGAGAGAGAGAGAGAGAGAGAGAGAGAGAGTTATAGTTTAGCTGCAACTTTGGTTAACTCCTGTAATAATGTAATTTTATTTTTTCGTGGTTTTTAATGCATTCCATAAACCCTATCGAAATCTATTTATTTTATATATTATGTTCCATTCAAGTAAAATAAAATATTTTCACTTAGTATTTTAATCTTGTCATTGTTTGATTATTTTATGTTTAGCCACTTAAGAGCATTGATGATGACGTTACGATGTTTTTAACTATCTTTTATAATTATAGTGATAAAAAGTTTGCTGGAAAGTTTCACATGTATTTTATTTCAAATCTATTTCTTAATAAACGATGTCAATCCTGTTCAACCAACTTCATTCAGTTTGAACGCACAGAGGTTCACTTTTTATGAGCGACTTTCATTTCCATCCTTTTCCATCCTTTCCATCCCAACTTTTTCCTTCCCACATGATTTGTGTCTCATCACGGGTCATCCGGTTTTACGGGCAACTTCAAACGTATGTCGGAGGGTATCCAAAGCGAACGAACCTGCCAAGGTTTGACAGATTGAGGTACGCACACACTCCCGCTTGTCAATTTATCGGGCGTGCAAGGTGATGACGAGCCACTTCACTGCTGCATAGCGTACTCGGAGAACGCAGTTGGTGAAATGCAATTGAATCCAATATCCCGTTCCCTCAATAGGGTTTTTAGTTGATTTTTGTTTTTGTTTATTTGTTACTAGTTACAACATGGGTGCGACAAACTGTCAAATTTGTCGAAACGAAGACACATTCAAACTATCTCTATTCACTTTATTACCAGTCCATCAAACCCGTTGTGAACCAAATAGGTTTTGCTTGCTGAACGATTCATATCATCAAAAACTTTTATTGGTACATTTAGTTTACTATTGAAACTTCATCTGTTGTGTAAATAATACCATAATTATGCTCATACACGTGTTATGTTTAGAATGCTTATATACAGATTCCCTCATTATTCTAACGATATTCGAATATTTGTGTATTCATAATTGGGATTATCTTTAGAATACATGAATGTTGTTTTTTTTTCGTAATACAAATATTATATTTTTCAGAAAACATAAGCCTCAGATTCTACTGATATCCTAAAGTACATGAGAACAGAAAACGTTTATAAAATATGTTTGAGTCTAAGTTGTTAACTAAACAAATGTAAAAAGAAAGCAGGAAATATAATTCTGCACACGTATACATTTCCATGTCGTTTTTACTTCGCTTCAAACATCGATGATTTAGCTCAGTACATCTAGGTACGCTATCTACAAATCATTTAATACGTTTAAAGAACATCAGGTTTCAGGCATAGCATCTAAAATGGTGTTGGCAGTTGCAAAAGATATCAATATTTCGTTCTGGATTGCGAAAAACACGAATTTAATGTTGGATTGCGAAACATTTTTAAAACCGCAACCGGTTAAAACCGGTTTAAATCGAGATTTAATGTTCCTATTATACCATCCACAGACTACATAGATAAATAGGTCCGAAAGGAGGCATACTGGTTCTTATTAAAAACAAAATAGAGCATAAGTTACTTCCTTCCTTTAATTTTAAAGTAGTAGAAGCAATAGGCATTAAAATCATCTCAAACAGCTCACCCATATCTATAATTACTGCCTACCATCCAGGTGGCAATTCAAACACTCAGCATTTTAAAAATGATATATTAAAAATTACAAATATCAGAAATAGCTATTTCATTTGTGTAGATTTAAATGCTGAGTTCCCGCTTTTGCCGCCTGAATGTGGAACTGTGTTTCTTCAAACCAAGCTGGAAAAGTTCTCTTTGATGTAATGCAAAGAGGACAGTCTTCGATTTATCTCCCATATTCACTAACCCATTTCCCTGTAAACTCTAATTCTCAACCATCCACTATTGATATCATAGCTACAAACAACAAACATAACATATCAGGTCCACAAATTTCGATTGATTTAACCTCCGACCACCTTCCACTTAAATTCAGAATCAATCGTCTTGATTTACCAATTAAACCTGAAGCTAAATTATTTCAATGGCAAATGCAATGCAAATTGTCTTCAAAACTCTTTCAAAACTCACTTGATTAATATAATAAATGTGAGTAAATTAAATTTAAATTCAGTAAATAATCACATTCAAATAGACTAAATAGTAAACAAAATAACTTACGAAACAGACAAAGCGCATAACCTAGCAGTACCTAAAAATTTTCCGGGGAAATAAAAATATAGCATAATTATATAGCATAATTATACCGGAACCAATTCTTAATTTACTAAAAGGACGGAATATGTACAGGAAAAAATGGCAGCGTCAGAGGCACTATTCTACGTTCAAAATTATATACGTGCACCTGAAATAACTAATAGAATATAAACTTTATTTGTTACAAAACAATTCTTGATTCTTGGTCTAGAAATCTTCAAATGAACAATAATTAAACTGCGGAACAAGGAAGGCGTTCCGCAGTTCCGTTAAACTTCTGAAGAAAAATGCAATTAAAAAAATACAAATTAAATCTCTCTACCAAGCCGCACACAATACAACAATCTCAAACAGAAGTACCATAGAAAACAGCGTAAACCAAACAGTTTCTAAATTTTTCAATGAAATAGACTTTATTAAACAGAAAGAGGTAATGAAAGTCATTAAACATCTACAACGTCATTTTCAAAAAATGTATCGTCCAAAAATTGAGAAACCACACAATTCAAAACAATATTATTCCTGGATCCCAATATGAGTTTCAGCCAGGCCTTTCAACTACACATCAATTGGAAAGACTACACTGGACGCAGAAAAAGCTTTTGATACCATTTGACATAGAGACATAGTATACAAAATGATTAAATTAAACTTTCCAACTTATCTAATACACGTAATCCATATTTTCATCACAGACCGAAAAATACAGTATACAGTAATAACACCAGCTCTGAAATGTATATCCTGGGAGCAGGTGTTCCTCATGGAACTGTTCTCCCCCAATCTTGTTCAACATTTTTATATCAGACATCTCTAACATGCATAATTGCAAACAATAAGTAATGCTATCACAGCAATTGGAAAATAGTCCAAAAACAATAATCAAAGCATTAAATTTATCACTCGAAAAGTACTCAGCATACTGCACCAAATGGAAATTAAAAGTAAATGCCAATCAATCGGAAGCTATATGTTTCACCAGATTTGCTAAACTGAACAAAATATCCACACACCAACATAATTTTGAGAACGCTAGCATACCATGGAAAGATAATGTAAAATATCTGGGATTAATATAAGCCAAAATGACGTTCAGCAAACACGTGGAGAATGCAGACATAAAATGCAAAAAACTATTTTGTAGATTATAAAGATTCTTGAACCGGGAATCCAAACTAAACTAAAGAAACAAACTTATGCTCTGTGTTACTTTAATAAGACCGGTAATAACATAACATACCTCACCACTATGGATAGATTGTGCTAAAACTCCTAAACATAAATTGCAAATAATTCTAACTAAATTTCCGAAAACCATACTAAATGTACCATCATGGTACAGAATCCATATCATTCACAATATCTGCAATATAAACACATTACAACAATTAATCAAGCAGTAAAATACTTATACTATAAGAAATTAAAATAATTCTACTGTCACCAATTAACACCTCCTTCTAATATCTTATGCATCCTTCCTTAATCTATTAATCAATATTACCCATGAACGTTACTTATCAACGATTGTTGGGATTTCATTTTTTTCTTTTTTCTTTAATTGATTCTTTTATTCTTTCATTCAATTCCTACTTTTAGATTGAAATCCAATCAGTTGTTAGGTTAACGTAGAAAATAAGTAAAAGAAAACCTTATATTTCCATGTGAAGTGGGTTTTTATTATAAAATTTGTCCCACTCTGTATTACACCTCCTATAATGGTATACTAAGGAAGTCCCAATTAGCAATGCTAACTAAGATCTAGGAAATAATGAAGAAAGATAAGTTATCGAACCTATTATGTATTAGTTTTGTAACTGTAATATTAACATTCTAATTACTTCCAATAAACCACTACTACTACCTCTACAGCATCTAAAATAATAACAAATCATTCATTTAACTATATACAACCACTTTCTGTACTACCGATACCACTAGCCTGCTTCCTATGAACACCATGTCACTAAAAATCGGGTGAAAAAATTTCCTGACTACCGAATAAATCCATTATTTGCGCAAGATATGCTCAGAGCCATTGAAATTTCGTTCTGTCGAATACTCAATACATGAGGCTGTTTATAATTTAGAACCATGGTTACAATAATGAAAGTTTAGGGCAAACGCTCCCGCACCTGATTTTTCTGTAGAAGGAATAAGTTCTCTAGGAGCAAGAGACTTACATTCTGCCATGAAGATTATCCGCATATCCATATTACACAGTACCCATGAACCCAAAAAGTTAAAAGTTCGTTGACTTGGACCATACCAAGTAAGATATGAAAACATTTTAACTAAGCGTCATCATCATGACTTATATGAGTTTTGTCTAGCACGCAAAGACGCGTTAATCTCAAATTATGTTTATAAGTGAAATCCCTTGAAAGACCCCATTCATCCCATCTTGTGACCAGTTAGGTCTTACAGAGTAAACATTTCATTTATTATAAAATACATATTCCCAAAACAATAATGACGAGGCCATAATACAAAATAAAGAAATAATTAGGAATCTAAAGTGTTTTAGAATTGAGAGTGAAAACAAAAATAGAATACATGATCACCCTTCGTTTTATCATCGTTTTAAATGAACCTGCCCTTGTCGCTCCCATCCTCACATTCCATATCTGTCGAATACACGTGCACGGGATCAAGCTATCATGCGTTACGAAGTTAGTCTTTTGCTTGCTCCCGTTAGAACAACTCCTGCCTCCCAGCAGCAGCAGCAGCAGCATCAGCTGGATAACTTTCAAGGTCTCCTAATTCGACACGCAAGGACACACGTCGTATGTTGAACGAAGGCGATGAAGCGAGCCGCACGTGAATGTGTATGTGTGTGTGTGAGAGTAAATGTGCGATTGTCAGTAGGCGTTCTGAAGTTCCATGATCAGGATATGTTTGGCGTTGAAATGCTCAAACTCGAAGAGCCCTGGGCAGGAGGGCACCAAAGCTGATTCAACGCAATCGCACCGGGCCTGCTCTAGATTAAGATCTTAAGGGATCGTTTGGGGGTGCGGTACAGGGAATCAAAGAGAAAAGGTTGGTAGGACGCCTGGACTTCGGCACTACCGTTGTTGGTTATTATCGCAGCAGCATATCTTATTCTACCATTTCATTGCGAATTCATCCGCCTATATCGGTCGGGGTGTGAACAGCAGAAAGACAACATCTAATCTTAGTTGCGCCGCATCTTTATCTCTTTCTCTCTTTTTTTCTCTCTCTCTCTATTTCTCTCTCTCTCACACACACACACAAACAAACGCACATACACACGAGTGCGTCTCGCCAACCCTCTTCCGTTCTATCTAATTAATGAACACAATCGCAATGGCAACAATTTCTCGGCATTTTCAAACCCATCACTGTTGTCGTCGTCTGCTCCGGTTCGCGGTTGAATATTTCAAACGACCGAAGCAATTGCCGGGAGCGTACAGCCACCCAGTGTCTTCGGATGTGCAAGCCGAACCGCAAAACCCGGAACGAATTCCAGTGTGTTTTCCATATTTCCTCCCAAGCGCTTGCGGCTGGTCGTCGTTTTGTGAAGCCGGCTGATTTGAACAGCGCCTGACACAGCTGAAGCAACTGCAGATCGGTGGCTCGCTAGTGGCGCTCGAGGCAATGTGCGGCGCGGTCCTGTTTGGTCCAGGCTCCCGGGCGGGTAATACATTTCCGGAGTGGGAGAAGGGGGAGGGGTTTCCCCATGCGGCGTAACGCGGAGGTGCGTCGTTGCCAACACGCGCTACACTGAAGAACTAATTAATTTGCTGGCATGAATTTTAGATACGTTAAAATACAGAAAAGGAAATATCGTGTGTATGATAAGCCCCGGGATTGCTTTAATTATAAATGCAGTTAATTATTTGTTTGATTAAGAAATGAAACCACCATGCACGCCATTCGTGTGCATGCGGAATAAAAAAATTGAACAAAAAGAGGAAAAAATGGTGATAGATGAAACGGTTGTTTTCAATTTTCCTGGCAGTGATTTTATCAGCGTGATTAAAATAAATTTCTGTTATTTCTTTTGTTCTGTTTTTTCTGACCTTTTAATAACGGTTTGATTGATTGGTATGATATGAAAAGATTGTTTGGATCTCTTATACATCGTTCAATGTATCGTATTTCATCATTTCTTAAATTTTATGATTCATACGAAGAACTGAGCGATTTTATGTCACTATTATTTATAAATAAAATAAATAATGTTTACTCAAACTCATGCTAATAACTAATGAGTCTAACCAATACTTTATGATTAAAAAAAGATTGAAAGCAATATCGCGACACAAAAAATCTCCTGTATTCGATTGATGCTTCCTACCAATAAATTCATATGTTCATATGTTCTGTCGAGCAGGAGATGGCCGTTATGTGTTACGGGAAACCACACGCTCCAAATACTTCGGTCAATATTACACGCCACTTGTTTGCACTGAATTCTCGGCAGCGTCATCTGGCCTCCGTACACCGGCAAGCTGGGATGGGAACGAATCAATACGATATCAGCTGGTGACCACCGCTGCCGCACGCGTTTTTACCTTCGGTCAATGTTTGCAATTTGCATTTGCAGGCGCTCTAGTTAGGTTGCGGGCTCCGGGGTGGAAACTATAAATGGTCCCCTCTACCCGGGAAATGGTTGTTCGGACAGTTGGTGCCATCTTTGTTTCGGTCTGACACGGGGAGCGTCGGAATCTATCACGTTTAATTATGATTGTGATGTATGATCGTGCGCTGTAATTATCTATCGGAATGTAAATACTGTTATATACATATGATATGTATGTATAAAAATTATACGTATGATATACAATTATAATAATAATTATAATATATAATATACAGATATATAAACATAACGTTGTTTGGCAGGGAAATTTCTGGCAGGGATGGTTCTGTTTTTATATTGAAGAAATGATTGAAATTCTTTTTCATTTTGCTATTTACATGACGTAAATGTGTATGAGAAATAGCAAGATGAACAGGTTCAATTGCAATTTCTTATTATATTATTATTAATGCTTATTTCGATACGCAATTTAACTGCCTGCCCAACTCATCCAGGAGGTCGTATGGTAAAACAATGTATATGACTTAAAAAAAGAACGGAAATGACAGAAAGCGAGCAATAGGGTTGGTTCTCATCCGGGTTTATAAAAAATCCAAAACTGGTTGATCTAAGTGTTTGCTACAATAAAAAGGCATAAAAAAGTTGAAGAACCAGCAAACGAATTCACATAACCGGATCACAGTTTTACGTCATTCGCTGCGGATTGCAGGTCCAGAGTGGTAATTTTCAATTGGTTTGAAAAATGTGTGAATTCCATAAAAAGCAAAAGTGTATTCCATTACCTTATGCTTACTTAATTAACTGCTAGAATTGTTAATTGTCAAATAAACACAACCAAGGAATTCTAGAAGACAAAGGTTAAAATTCGTACACCTTCGTAATTATTGTTTCAAAATTGCACTTGTTGGTAAATGGAGGCAAATTTTCAAGATGTTTGTGAAATATAAAAGTTTATAAGTTGTGACGTTTATAATTTCAATCTAGAAACTATTTTATCACATTCGATTTTGCTACGGTATGTGTATGTTATTAAGAAAACTACTGGCAGAGTTTTGGTTATGTTGTGATATCAATCCCACTAGCTATTTGCAAGAACTACCCGACACATTTTAATTCATTTAGTAAAAATGGAAAAAAAATTGTTGTAATGTTCATTTTCTTATATCACTTGTAGCAGTTTTAGCGCTCGAAAGAATCGGTTTTACGTTTTTGGTCAGCTGTGTTGTTAAAATTCAATCACACAATTACAATAAAATTGTAAATTCAATCAATGTTTTAGCTAAATTATTTAATAGAAATGTATGTATCAATATCCATATAATATCCATATAAATATAACATGAATATCCATTTCTTTTCTTTGCAAGCAATGAATTGCAAAAATTGTCATGAATATGTATTATATTTTGCATGAATTGGTTTACGATAATTATGAAAGTGTCTAGTAAAATTTACCCAGCGAGTTTCCATAGTAGAATGGTTGTATTTAAATCGCCGTCGAAATAAACAAACATAAAAAAATACCAACCGCATTCGTCACTCGTCGCTGCCGAAAGAAGTGTTTCATTAATTAATGCTTTAAAATCTTTATTGATTTCAAACACATGCTTCGATGCCGGCAGTGAGCACACACATACACAACTAACGGGTGTGGTAATGCGAGGTGTTTCGAGTGCGGTGCAATACCGATAAAAGATTTGTTGGTTTTGCGTCGCACTGTTTGCTTGGTTTCTCTCACCCACTGTAAAACTAACGACTATTTCTCTTTCTGTTTGTTATTCAGCGTGTAGGCGACGCTTGTGTTTCAAATATGATCGAATAGACCTACAGAACCAAACGATGAACTCCGGTCGATCGAGTGAAAGAGAAGACTTAGGGACGAATCGTTTTTCTTGTATAATACGTGTGATAGTTCGTTAAAAAAACACACACACATACACACACACACACACACACACACACTCATATATATATATATATATATATATATATATATATATATATATATATATATATATATATATATACTTACCCATCGATCGAGTACGGATAAAGTCCCTATACATTAAGACACCACGATTCTTTCCGAGATATTTCCCTTCGTGTCGCGTCGATCGGTCCTTACACCGGGAAAGTGGGAGCTCACGGAATAGTTTTTTGTTGTTTTCTGCGTGCTGGGTGACCACTGGATCGTTTGCCGAATGCTGGCGTATGTTTCGCGATACCAGGCTCAGGACAGGGCTATTCATCATCATTACAGGCATATTTCGCAGTTGTTGTGATGAAATTTCTATCGCACAGCTCAACTCGCCGCTTTACGATGCTGTGCACTGCTAGGTGTATGTATCAAATTCGATTGCCTAGGACAGACGGTTTCTGTTTTATTATTATTTTTTTTGTTTCGTTTGGGTGTTATGACACTGGCGGCAAAATGGTTGCTTAGCGATTGGCCAGATTTATTATGATACTTTGCGAGGCTATAAATAGTTGAGTGCACCGGTTTCTTGATACACCCGGTATTCTCAGTTTTGGTTTGACGACTTTTTCAGAAATAGGCAGATGAGAAGAGGGACAGAAAGCCAAGCACTATATACTTACAAACAAGTTAGACTTCCTGGTTGAATAAAAAGTCGGACATGTATTTCAAAACAGAAAGGTGCATATATAAACTAATAATAAAATATATTTTTTATTAAAAATTGGTTCTAAATATTTTTCTTACAAATGTTTTATATTCCATTTTTTGTGTTTTTGTACAAGGACGTAAGATGTTTTGAAATAAAAACAAACAAAAAACAACAAACATTAAAACAAAACATCTGAATTTTGAAAGCTTTTTTTATTTTTGATATAATTTATGTTATATCAAACCGTGTTTTGGGTCAATAGTATAGATAGCACTTAAAGGTAGCTTCGTTTATTTACCTAGAGAAGTTGAAACATTTTACTTTTTTTGCTGTTGTTAGCAATAGTATAGGTAACATCAATAACATGTTAGTAATAAAAAACCATCGCGAAAAAAAGCCACCGCAGCACAAGAAAATCATTCTCTAGTGTTACAAGAGTGCATCCAACGAAACGGGTCAACCTCTACGATCATCGCATCCGGGGATCACTATGGAATGGTTCGAAGAAGTGTGGTGTGCTCGTGTGAATGAGTGTCAGCACAGCTCAACACCGGTGCTGGTGGTGCTTCGAGTGCAATCGGGCGAAGAATAATTGCCACCGGCCGTCGCTCGTTGGCACTGAATGCATTTGAACGTGTATGTGTGAGTGTTTGTGTGTTTGATTGATCCGCAGGTTCACTTCAGCATTGATTGAGATGGAATAATTGTTGTTCAGTGGGGTGGAGGAGGGAGAAACGACCGAGCCAGACCGATGTTTAGTGCGGGAATGATGGGAAAAGAAATGGCGAGTGAACGAGCGCAAGCTGATTAACGGAGATGAATGTCCAGGAAGTGAATTTGTGAGTGTGTATGTGTGTGTGTGTGTGGGGGGGTGTGTGTGTGTGTGTGTGTGTGTGTGTGTGTGT
>KI915065.1:1141389-1168647 GCA_000473445.2 Anopheles farauti
CTCAAAAGCCCGACCAACCTCTGATTGAAGCCCAAAGAGATCATGTTATCAAATAGGAAGTTTCTATCGACGCGATCAAAGGCCTGCGAAAGGTCAAAGGAGATTCATGATGAAAATGTGATGATGAAATTATTCAAAAATATCCCAGTCTCTATTTGTTATCAAAACAATGTTTATTTGCATATTAGACCTAGTGAGACAAAAGGGTTACAATGAACATTTATGGAAATCTATATTGACCACAGCATTTATGGATATCTATATCGATCGTTGGTACCAACGATGTGGATGATATGATCTGTAAACAAACGAAGAGTGGGAATTTGTTTATTTGGATTTATGCTATAAAGCTCAAGAAAACGGAGGGAAAAGAATGACGGGCAATAGTTGCGAACGATGAAATGTATCACCTGCAGCAGAGTATTTCACGCAGTCGATACCCTTGAACAGTTAACAAATTTATGCACCGAAAACTCGTCTAATGAGTATACAGGACAAGCTGCTGATGTTGGTCGACCAATGTTTCGCGTTAGATTTTCATGTTGGACCATGTTGTAAACGAAGCCATACAGCATCTCTCTTCGTTTGGAAGACAAATAATGGCTTCCAATTGTCTCCCAAATTAGTCGCCAGTTGATGGACGAATCCGTTGCTATGATCCTCGCATCTGGGAGTCGTTGTACCAACGTTTTCCTCACGAACCCGGTTGTAATTTTTTTTACTGGTGTTAACGGAATGTTTTACTGCAATTGTTTGACTCTCAGTTTTTTTGGCTTCCCGTATGAAAATGTTGTATTATTAAATTGTTGTTAACAATTTACTGCATTATTATAATATCTTACATTAACATGGCGTCAACAGTTTGTCAATTTAACTCAATCATTGTCAATTGAAATCTATCTAGAAAGCGTAAAATTGTGTAATGTTATTTTTAAAATGATTGTTTAAGTAATCCATCTATTAACCAAAATGGACTTCTTGATTTTCAAATTTATTTCATGTTTTCAAGATTCAAATGTGTAAGTTGCATCCTGAAATTTTTGATCAAGTTTAAAATTTTGGAATTCCTAAAGCAATGGTACATTTTGGCTGCATCCTCTTTTTCATCATCATCATCATCATCATAACAAAACTTATTGCTCCCAAATACAATAAACAAAGAACAATAGAAACTTATCACGTTCTTCATATTCATACTTTCCATATTGATGCTATCCAGCAAAAATACAGATTTTTCTGTACCTGTTATTAACGTACTTTATTTTAATATTTTGGTGAAGAATCTTGCAAGACAGTTTCTTCTAAAAACATAAGATTGTTTCAATGCCCCAACTAAACAGGTGGTATCAAAGGTAACATTTCCGTTTAGTAAAAGCAAAAGCATTGCATTTTTAAGATTTTCAACGTATCTATCATTTCTACTATCATATTCCCATTCATGTTAAAAATTAAAACCCGAAATTTGGAGCGTTTTTAAATATAAAATATACTAAAAACAAAATTATAAAAATTAGATCATACAACATATATAATTAACTGTGAAATAATTATGAAATTATGAAATTATGAATCATGATAAAATAATGAAAACGATACACATCTTAAAAAATGCAAAATAACAAAACCATAATTCAACTCAAGTCAAACAGAACCATAAAACTACACTAAGCAAGCGACAAAGGGTAGGTGCTGTGGATTTTGGTGTGAAAACAAAAAAATTGACGTTGATGAGAAACATGACAACGCATTTGTGAAAACTAAAAGAAATTGCCCAGCGGCTAAAGACCACCGCTCACACGACGTGACGTAAAGTGACGAAAAAATGGGCCAGGAGGAATGCTAAACTTCCAAACAATCGCATCGCGACGCCTGACATTAGCTGACGAACGTGCACATAAATTGACTTTGATGGGCAATTGAGCGATTTGCGAACGACCGATGGCGGGAAGGTGGCTTTTGAGTGGTGTCGGTGAATTAGTTTAAGAAGGTGCTGAAATTACTGTAAGGTAAAGCGCGAGACCATCGTTACTTCATTGTGTGTCTGGAGTGAACATTTAAAAACTGTTTAGAAACTTTTGTCAATTTGTTTACCGATGTGTAAACTAATTTTAATTAAAATATTTAAAAAAGTATCATCTTAACTGGTACGAAGTAAAAAACATATCCCCGGATGTGATGAATGTTTCACTCTGGACGACGACAGACAAACAAACGAAATGAAATGAAAAATAAAATACTACACTTTCTTGACCCTTGCAAGCGAGCGCGATGAAGTAACGAGAAACGGCTTCTACGTTCGGCGTCGCCAACGGGTGCCGGATCCCCAAACAACCAAACAAATCGGTCAAACGCGACATGCTAAACTCACAGCGGTTCCCCAACAGCATGCAGCGACCATCGACACCACCACTACTAGCGACATTTTCGCGGTCACTGGGTAGCGCGTAGCGGCGTTAAGGGACTATTTTTGTCGCACCACCGCCAAAGTGGCTATTTATAGCGTGGCTACGAAGCGACCGTACCGTGGAGATAAAGCCACTCTCACTCATCCTCTTGCTCTCTTCACTTGGCATGACGATCGGCTTGATGCTACTGCTGCTGAAGTGTTGAACCGCGAAGAAGCGAAATTTTGCCACCGTCTGCAAAGTTTTTTTTTTGTGTTTGATGCCAGATGCTAAAGCAGCATTGATGCGCGCGCGATACTCTGCTATCAGATGTAGCGTGTCGAGCGTGTCTGGGCTGATGCGCGTCCGCTTGCGCTGATGGCTGGGATGTGATGGGTACGCGCTACAGGACGGGACGATCTACTGTTTTTGTGATGAGTCTTCTGATCAAACAAAATACGGTAACCAGGGTCGAAGGTGTCAGGCCTGTAATTGGCTCTGCTTCTAACAACAAAGTTTAAACGAAGAAAACACACCATAAAATTAAGGGCGATGAGGGGTCTTACGGTAAAGATGGCATTATAACGAATAAAGTTAGGTAAAAAACGAATATAGAAAAAAATAGGTGCACGAAAAAGTGCTGCGGAATTGAGCATGGTATATTAAATATTAATTATGTTTACATCCTTTTTGAATATAAGTTACCACGAAGAAAAAAAATTGCACAAATTTTTAACTATAACTAAAACACTAGTAAAAAAACGTTAGTGATAAAGAGTTGATGTCAATTAAAATAAAATAAAACTAAATTAGACTGCTATTACAATACAACAAATTACAAAAATACAATAAGGATTTTGAATAATTTTAAATGTAACCAGCACAATCCAACGCTAAAATGAAAAGAAATGAAGCATAATAAAATATATTAGATTTTAAGCGAAAAAATTAAACCAAGATTCATCAACGAAAATATATGACTTTTTGAGTTTGCAAAATAATATTTAAAATGAAAAACACAACAAAAGTTAATTGGAAATAAAATTTGATAAACAATAACGAAAAAAAATCAATTAAATTTAAAAATCAGGTACATTAAACAATACTCTAAAGAGCTGTAAATTTGGTGTAACATGCGGAAAAGAGTGAAACGTAAATTAACATCAGCAAGAATTAAATTAAAATAAGAAGCTTAAGTGAAAAAAATGCTAAAGAGGCAAAAGAAGAATGCATTTTGATCAACTTCTTTGAAACCTAAATATTTACAGCGTCGCCTAGCAGCCATCGCAAACAGGGGCTGGATTTTGGTCTCGATGATCTTGACCTTCCTTTCTATGCTTGGTATATTTATTCTGCGTGTATGTATGGTTTTGTGTGGGGTTAACCTAAACATAAACGTGAGAGATGTCACCCTTACCTCCCCCGCTCCCCTCCCAGGGCTTAGTGAGGGCTGTTTGTGCACGGGGTTGCGGTTCAGTTCACACACCTTTATTGTAGTCGCGAAAGATAAGAACGGGGTAAGATCGGTTGTGTGTGTGTATGTGCGTGTGTGTGCGTGTGTGTGCGGGTTGCAAAGAGTGTTACCTCACCTGACTGCTCTCGAGCGACTGTGAGCAGCCCCCTTATATCTGGTTCGTTGTAGGAAAATGAGAAAGGAAAAAAATCCCCAGTAACAGTCCCCAGCGGTACAGATGTATCTGTGAGGTAATATGCGACGGGAAACGTCATTTCTACCACAACTCGCGGATCGTCATCATCATCGTCCGTTGTCGTCGCGCGTCGAAGCCGAGCCAATTGCGGTAAACTTGCATATCGGTGTCGCTTGTTCGTGCTGCCGCGCGCGCAAGATCGCACCGTTCAGCGAGCAACGTAGCCGGGCCAGTCGGTGGCCAGTGCCAGTGTCGGAGTGTCCGAGTCTCGCTTAGTGTGGCCATTTTTTCTCTCCTTGCGGGCGGGATTTCAACCGTTATCGTTGTTGCTTTCAATTCGTGTGTGGGTGTATGTATGTGCCTCAGTGTATGTGTAAGTGTATGTGTGTGCGTGTAAGGATATGTGCAAGTGTCTAGGAGGATTCATCCAGACTTCTATCAATCCAAACCAGCTTGAACGCTCCGTGAGTTCTTCGCGGAACTCCTGATTGGAAATCTGATACCAGCAATGAGAAATTGTCATCCTCAACTACTTTTTGTACTTGCCTCGTACGGAAGGAAGAGACGTTAAAGAAAAATCTCTCATTCATAGTCCACCTTGCTTCACCGTGCGTAAAAGGCTCTTGTGAGGGATCGAATAGCGTTCAAGAGGATCGATTCACGTGCGCATACGTGATCTACGCGGGCGCCCTTGTGTGGATTACTTACTACTTTTTTCGCCTTTGTATGTCACACTACTATCTTACGCCTTTCTCTCTTCAAGCTTCTCCTTCTTCTCTCTTGCCACCAACTTTCGAACAAACACACACGCAAAAAGCACAGACACATCATCCACCATCGTCAAATGATACCACTCTTCGCGACCCTTGTACTACTTTCTTATTTTTAAATCATTTTATACCGCGAGCTGTTGCTGACCCCACACGATCCACCCAAACCACCCTCTCATCTTCCCTTGTCCCCGTTCTCTTCCCCATCCTGTAATTTTAGGGTGGGTGGTTTTTGTTAGAGAAAAAACGTCGTTTGCTCGCTCTCATGTGTGTCTCATCGGTGTCTAATCGTGGAAAATAAATCTTGCACAAAAAAAACAAACGGAACGCGCAAACACAAACACACTTACATACACGCACATGAGGAAAAAAATAAAATGGCTGTTTTACGCTTTCACACTAAAGGCACTAGGAGGAAAAATCGGAGAAGGAAAAGATCTTCCACTTCCTGTTCCCCGACATCCTCTCGTACTCATACCCAGTGCACAAAGAGAGAAAGAATTATATTTATGAGCTCCTTTTTACCACTTTTTCCTTGGTCCTTCATTTCGTGTGTCTTCACATGTTTAAAATTCGAGGCCGCGACAGATTTTCTTTTTATTTTTAATTATGTTTTTCATTCTTCACTTGCATAACGTGCGTGTACCAAGCGCACGCAGGATACACGCAGGTTGGGTTCACGGGATGGCAACAAAAGGCAAACCAATTCGTACAATCCAGCTCTACTCACCATGATGGCGGTTCATATCCATCAACGAGTTGGTTTTTACTGCGGTTCAAAAAATCCCAAACAGACAGACGCACAGATGGATACATTTAAACATTTCACGATGTTTGTTTCTGGTCTTCCTTCCTTGCTTATTAGTTTTTTTCTTAATTTCCAATTGTTTTTTATTGATTTTTTCCTATTCCTGTTAAAAATAGACTTAAAAATATTTTGAGGATATTTTTTTCTTCCAACCTTACATTATTACCATATCAATCTACATTATCCACCTCTCACATGTTTTCCATTCCTTGATCAATCAACCTAGCAGATAAAACAGTTCAAAATGGCATAGTAAAACAAAAAAATGCTCTCCGAGTGTGTGTGTATGTGTCGTGAAACGGGCATTAAAAATATAAAGAAAAAAATTAATCTATTGTTAACGCGTGTGTGTTTGTGTGCGTGCAATTATGAATATGTATGTGAAGTAGTTCCTCTAAGCACAAATCACAAATAAAATGTGCTAAAAATCTCGTGTGCCAATTAGAGAATCACACGCAAAGAAGAGATCACACTGGAAGCGAGCCGGAAGAACTTCCGGTGAACGTACGATGCAACGTACGTTCCGAGTTCGAGTTCAGTGCGTGTTTTAGCGCCCCCGGTGCGTTAGTGTGAGTGTTATCCGTGGTTGAAAGCTCCATTCTTTCCTCTCCGCGCCAATCAACAGACCGAGCGATCCTTGGGCGCCCCAAAACAGGCATAGAAACAAGCAATCAACCAAGCAACAAAAAAAAATCAACAAGCGAACCAAATTTAGGGAATGCAAGAGGCAGCCCACACACATCTTTTGCAGTAGGCCTCCAGAAACCCCACCACCTCCCTCATTTCGCCTGCTCGGGTTGGCGTAGCATTGCGGTTTTTTTTATTTGTCTCGGGTGGAGCCGCCTGCGGCCGTCGATGGATTATCTCAATGGCTTACATTTCAGCGCAGGGTGTCATTTCGTCAGCCTTAAGGTGAGCCGAAAGGATCGAATCAGGCGTGTGTAAACAAACATCAAAACAATAAGTTTCATGTTATATTTAAAAAAAGCATTTTAGTCATTGCACCATCGTTCGGTACTTTCGGGATTAGCAAAGTGCTACTTAAGAGTTTTTCTATAACCTTCGTTTCTCAGTGGACCTACTCTAGCTTCGAGTGTGTGCTTTAATTTTTCTACCAATTTTGTTTGCATTTTTCTGTAATATAACAATATTAAATCGAGTTATGAGACGTCTATTATGTATATGAATATTATGGAGACTAAATCTAAAACAAAATAATTGATCGAGTATTTTTGGTTTTCATAACTTTTAAATACATTTTTGTATTAAAAATATCTAACAAAATTAGTTTAAGACTTTCTATTGATTTTATCAAGTGTTTATCAGGTGTACGACATCATCTTCCGGGCACAATTGCTAATTCAGCCTCTCGCACGGCGTAATACTGTAAACAGTCAGAAACTTGATTGTCAAAAACTCGACCTGATACCACTAGGGTACGTTTGAAACAAGAATTCTCATTCAACATTTTTTGGTTGGTTTTTTGCATTGTTCTTTTACAAATTCACCCTAATCGTTTGCAATTGTATCCAAATGTGTTGCATTTGTACTTTTTTCTGGATTTGTCTGGAGAGTCTTTGCTAGCCAGACTTGTTTTCCAAATAAATACCTTTAATTAATTTATGATCTAACTTTTTTTCTTCAAACCATGTTCGTTCAACTATGTAAATTTTCAGAATGGATGAAATAAGTGTGTGTATAAAATGAGGGGCATTATTTAAAAAAATAAATAGCAACCAACATTTGCACAACAAATTATCAAAATTGGGAAAATAGCAGTCTCGTGTTGTTCATTTTCATTCAAATATATTATTTTGCATTTTATTATTAAGAACAAAATTGAAAAAAGAGATCTAATTTCTGTCCTTGGACCGTTGATCGTCCGAACGGCGTCTCCAGAAGGCACTTTACCGCTCTTTTTCTTCCACGTGTTTTCTTCCATGTGTCTGAAATTACGTCACGGCTCAACGGGGGTGTTTTCTGTGATGCAAGATTTATTGTCCTGTGTTTCTCATCTTTACTGTCGGGTTTAATTTTTCAATCGTTTCGGGCTTAAAACCCGCTGCGTGCAAGATGCGAAGCATAAAATTAAGACGCGCTATACACTATTTGCGTGCGTGTGCAGTAAAACTCGTCCGAAGTTTCGCACACTGACGCTGTGTGTGCCGTGAGGAAGCGAAGGAGGGAAAAAACATTAATAATAATTCGTTCGGATGGCGATGTTGAGCAACACAAAACGGGTGTAAACTATGGAATTTAATAGTCTACCGCACGTCTCATGCGAATGTGGTGTCTCACCGCACGCATCGATTTATGGTTTGTCATTTTAATTCACAACAGCCATGCGACACTGCTGCTGCTTTTGCTGCCTGCCAGCAGCCATATAAAGCCACGCGCGCGCGTCCTAGACAGCAGCACTAGTCGTGACGTGACATTCGCAAACACACCTGCTTCGGTGCCGTCAGTGTCAGGTGCTCAAGCGCGAAAGCGCATTCGAAAGTCGAGAAAGAAATTGCGAAAGGTAAAGGTTTCTAAACTCCCGGCGCCGGTATCCTTTCGTAATCCCATTGAGGCAGGTGGCTTTCATCCTAACCTTTACGCCTTCGGGTTGGCGCTAATTTACAATTCCACGTCCGAATGCAATGGATGCTGAGTGCGATTCTTTCAATGACGCACTTCACGCTGTTTGCATGATTGTGCGAATTGTTGAAAAATGTCACGCTTTACTACAATTTTTAAATATATCGTTGATTTAAATGCGCAGACTAAATCCACTTCCATGGTTTCTTTTCTTTTCGAATGTTTAGTAAAATACAAAAGTCAAAACGTTCCAGATCGCAATTGAATGAACAAAAGATATATTCATACTAGTTTGAGAGTTTTTAGATTTTTGATATTTTGAATAAAAGTTTATTAAGAATTACGATAACGTTATAGTGAATCACCAAAAATAACGGAAAATTTTGTAGCAGCTTCACATATGTTCTTGTATTTTTTTTGTTTGTTGTTTTTACTTACTGGGTATGCGTGCTAAAAATCAATAAAAAATTTTGAATAAATTTTTAAAACAGGTTTGTGGAAACATTGTGAAAAATAAAAAAAAACATGTTTTTTATATTACATAAATAACATATTGCAAAACAAAAGTAATTGACTTTTTTTGAAAAATTACTAAAGGTTATTATTTACCATTTGGCAAAAACTACTATTGCAAAATTATTTTTATTGCTCTCACTATGTTGAAGAATATTACGTACACAATAGTAGTACTAATAATTGAAATAATATGATATGTTAATATTAAAAATGTAACTATCCTATAGCCAGTACAAGGATCCCATTCGAACTATCTTCATCTGCCAAGGAGTGACTTACCAGCTACCGTGGTAAAATGATAGACCTGACTACGGTCATTACACCAAAGAGCGAGAGAGAGAGACAGAGAGAGATGGAGATATATAGATGGATAGAGAGAGTTAGAGATCATACAACCCATGATTATATTTGGGTACACAAATACTTACCCTTCATACTTTCAAGCATCTCTCGACAACTGCAGAAACATGAAAATGAATAAAAAAAATAACAAAAAAACAAGTGAAAAGAATTATTGCATACTTTTTCCGTATTACCTTGTATCCAAAAAATTAAGTAAAGAGGCTTGCATGCTTGGCATATATGGTGACAGGAATGACAATTTGAAAATTACAGCAAAATTCATCCAATGAGCATTAAGTGAATGCTTTTGAATATCAAATAAAAACGGTGGATTATATTAACTGTCAAAATTATAAAAGTAATTAAAAAATCTTATGGTTATCATGTGCTATAGATATTTTTGTTTCCAGTGAAACAGCACGAAATGCATTCAAACATTTAGTAAAAATCCAACCAGTTGTATAATTAAACGTAAAACAATGTTCACATATTTGCGTTTGGGTTATTTAATAATTTTATTAATTCCATACGGCTCGTAGAAATTTTACTTTATTCAGAGAAATATTCTATAAATTTGATTTTTTTTATATAATAAGATTAACAATCATTATTAATAATATCTTTATACCATTACGAAATTAGGCTAAGGTGAATTAGTACATTGCTGGTGAAAACTGATTAAAATTACAGTATATTTTAAATCCTAAATTACCAGTTCCTTAAAGCGTAATTACACTTTAACATGACTTATTTAAATACGAGATGGTTTAATAAAACAGCTACTTTACGTTTTTAAAACTGACACAGATAAAACTGTATGTTTGTTTTATGTTATGTTTTTGTTGTATTAGTTAATTGGTTTTTTACATATTTATGAATACTCATGACAAAAATCGATCAACCAACTTTCAAATTGTAAGAAATAAAATAAAACATAACATATTTTTTGATGAACTAAAAATCTGTTATCATCATGGTAAAGCTTTGACGGTCGCAACCCAACCATTGCCGGTGAGGCGATGACGGTGGGGTTGACGGTGAGGTGGCAATTAAGTGACTGCTGGTGCACTGGTTGGCCTGATTGAAGCTTCACGGTAATCGCTACCATAAAGTACTGCTTCGAGCACCGCACCGCGACAATCGTTCGTAACGGTCGTGAAGAGGGAGCAGTGTACGGTGACATACCACCATCTCGGACGGAGGGTGAGTAATAGAAGGGTGGGATGGGTAATTTATGTCCGACTGTCAGACCCAAAACCTGCCTGCGGAACATGCAAACACGCGGCTCGTATACACCGTAGTGGCCTCGACCATTGGGAACTCAGTGAAACAAAAGGCACCAGAACTGGCCAGAGCCACCCAACCCAAGCTGTGAAAGAGTGTGAGTAGAACATACAGCAGTAACAAAAACAACAAAAAACGCTCCTGAGATTCGTGTAAAATCATGCTTTTAGCGGATGGTTTGGTGTAGGTGTGGTGTGAGGAGGGTTGAAGTGGGGAAGAGGGTCCAAGTTCCGGTTGGAGCCACCTGGCGCCAGCCGGGTTTTGTAGCACGATGAACTGGATGACCGGTGGGAAATATTCGCGAGTAATCTCTTGGTGTGGGGAGGCGGTTTCGGGCGTTTGAAGTGCCGATACACACGCGATTGTCGCCGGGCACCGATGTTGTAATGCGCGAACAAAGGGACACACATATATACTACTTTATGCCTCGTGAACTTGCGCTTTGTCTGTGTATGTGCGTTTGAGGCTCGAGATCGAATCGAGAGAAATTGAGAACCCTTCTCATTTAGCAGAAATGGGGGCAACGAATTAGACCAGACTAGACGTAGCCTTCAAGGCCGACCCGCTCCGCACATTCGAAGTGAACTCTCCCCTACTCCCCCCCCCCCCCCCCCCCCCCCCCCCCCCCGCTCCAATCGGGAGAAACAAATACTCGAATATTAGCGTACCGGTAAATGGACACGCGATTTTTACCTAAAGCCCAATCATTCTGTTCTACGTTGCGAGTGGATTAGTTATGCTGTGGGTAGCTGTGGATTTGTATTCTCTTGACGACTATCTCTCGACCGTACATCCAACCGATACTCCCCTGGTGGAAATGTGTCTGGCCTTGAACTTTCATGCTCGGAGCACATGAAAAACCAAACTAACCTGAGCTCATCCAAAGGCAAGGGGAATTTTTTGCACATAAAAACGGTGATGTGTTTTCCTTGCACAACTGTAAATGCAGGGGTTTTCAATAAAATCTATTCGAGTACACTTTGCAGCATAGTTAACAAAAGAACGATAAAAATATTCTGCAAAAAAAAACAAATTTGTTATGGGTTTACTTTTCTCACAAAATTAGTGAGTTAGTATTTAAGAAAATTCTCATCTTTTGGGTGAAGAATACTTAAAATTGTTAGTTTTAGTTTAGCTGATTTAAAGTTCGAATTCATTCGAATTTATTCGGTGAGATTTGGTGAATAAAAACATAAACAGAGAAAAATATTCAAAATAGAGTTCATAGTTAATCCATGTTTATTTTTTTTATGACAACCATGCAAGCAAAAGCAATCGGTTAAATTTGGTTTATCATGAAAGTACTGAAGATGAAATGAAATCACTCAAATGAGTGGATACGGTTAAAGTTTGATTCAATTGAAATAAATATTAACTCAGTAAGCGCCTTATCTCCGTTTATCTTAAAAACACCAAGGTAGTAAACATAAAATTTAAATATAAATATAAAAAAATAAAATGTATACCAAAAAAGAAACAAATCATAAATTGATAATAAAATAAAATAAAAAATAATAAAAATAAATAATTTTTGGAGTAACCTCTACAACCCTTGTTGCAGCTGCTAGTTGAGGGTGAAAGAGTTTTTGCCCGTACCGTTCGAGTGGAACAAAGTAACGCTTATGATTGGAATGTTTGGCCCGTGCACTCACCCAAGATGGAGGGGGAAGGGGGAGAGGGGCGGTGGTGATGGAGATCAGGAGGGGTTTTCTTGCTACACATTGTTTGCTATTAACCAATGACGGGCTTTGCAGGGGTTTCATACGAATTGTGGCGACCGCTTGTAACGTTTGTGGTTTTTTTTATTATTGTTGTTATTGAATAAACCGTATGACTAACCATGAGGAAAATGGGTGGGAAAACTGGCCCTGGCGGTGATGTAGTCACTCAAATTACCCCATTGCGAGTGTATGTGTAGATCGGGGGTGAGCTGGGAAAGGTATGAAGCGCCTACAAGTCGATACTATGTACGGTGTGTGGCAGGATATTCAGGACGGATTTTGGTTTTTCGCTCGGGCTAACTCGCTCTCACTCTCTCTCTCTCGATGAGGTGGGTGCAAATTTACACGTGCGTTCTGCATAGTGTATGTGTGTGTGTATGGGTCCGTCTCCAGACGTGGACTACGCTCGCAAGTCAACAGCGTCCATCAGAACATCGCGACTGTTGGCTGAGCATCGAACCAAAAACTGGAACGTTAGATTCCCTTTGTCAGTGTGGGTGTATGTGTGTGTGTGTTTGTGAGTTTGTTTGTGTACGTGTGTACGTATATGAGAGAAGGACTCGTTACGCCCGTTACCTGCACCTGAGTCCAATGCTCCTCACGCTCTCGTCTCGCTGCCTGTGTGCCAACTGCGATTCTGAATGTGTTCTTTTGTCCGGCGTTCACCATGCGTTTGAAAAGCTTTCCCTTTTCCAAGGATCACAAATAACGGAGCCGCACTGGAAGTCGACTCGCACATAGCATTTCGCCCGCGCTTCGGTAGCAACGCTAGAAGGTTGCGGGCTCCCACGGTTTCTGGTGGACGTTTCCTTTCGCATACGAAAAACAAACACGAATCCAAGTGGGTTGGCCAACAAAAATTCAATGCAAAGCGTTTGCGAGAGATTTATGTGTGTGCCACTTTAATGTGTGTGTATATATATATATATATATATATATATATGTGTGTATGTGGGTGTGTGTGTGTGTGTGTGTGTGATCATTAGTGTGTATGTGTGTGTATGTGGGTAGCGAATTTTCAATCTAACAAAACGCAATCTGCAATCAGGAGCTATCAAAACTCATCCTCCAGCATCCTTTCGGGCTTAAAACCCCTCGCACAATCAATTGCATCGAAACGATCATCAATAGATAGAGATGAACAAGTGACGAACAACAGCACACACACATACACACATACATATGAATACCTGTCACGTGTTTATTGCTATTAATCCTTGTTCGTACTGTTCACATGTGCTTATGTAGTGAATATTACATGAGACTTTATCAATTTATTTTAATGTTCGCTTGAAGTTTGAAAGATACATCATATCGCTGAGTCTGATTAATCGAATATATACGTGGTTGTATGAGTGCGTGTTTGTGTTCATGTGGGTGGGTGAACGAGTCTCCAGAACCGTTCGTTTTGTGAGCGACCGGAGTGAGACAGTGAGCACTGCAGACACCAGCAGGAGTAAAAAGCAATCAAACCGGCTGTGCCACACTTCTGCCAGCCGATGGAAAACTTCGGAGAGCCGGTTACGTTGGAAGTACATGGAAGAACAACATCAGCAACGGAGAAAGTGAAACAAAAATGGAAACCGCAACAAAAACAAACTGCAGCAAAAACGGGAAGAGAAATGGGATGAAGTTTTGTTTTCATTTATTTCACTCCAGCAGAGATGCTGTAGAACTCAACCGGATCGGACAAGATCTGCTTTCTAAGGGGGAAGGGTCATTTCTGTCTTTCTGGGGGTGTGAGGGTATCTGTAAGCTGGGTGCACATTCGTTAGGGGTTTGTCGTGTTGCCGAAAGGCGGCTTACGTAAAATTCTCCGTCTGGTGACCTTCGCCAGGGTGCCTTCATTGATATTGCTCACGGCACTGCGCGAGATGCTCGGTGGCGCTAGGAAGAGCCTGCAAAATCTACAGTACCCACTTTCCATCCTACACACTGGGGTCCCGGCGTCGTTTAGGGGTTTTTTTTTGTGGGACTGCGTTGGTTGATGAGTTGGTGGGGGGAGGGGTTTAGAGGACGATTGTAGTGCGTACGCGAGAGCGGCACTATTTCTCCTGCTTTGACTGGTGCATATCTTTTCTTCGATTAAAGATTTTAGGTTGTCGCAACACGTTGATTTTTTTTCAGCACCGAAATGCAATGAAAAAAGAGAGAGAAAGAGTGGATGTGTGAAAATGTGTGAGTGTGAAAGAAAGAGAAAGTGAGAAAGGGATAGAGATAGAGAAAGAGAGAGGCAGCTTTTTAGGAGATTTCAGCAGTTCGTATAAAAACATGTTTTCATGTTTTCATGACAAGATATATTTTTAACATGTATACGACTTTATAAATACTCTATTATGTCTATTTTTAGGCTCAAATTCTTAATTTGGAGGCATATGAATTGGAGGCTTGGATTCAGGCATCTAATATAAATATTTGGATTCAGATGCCTAATATCTTTAGGACTTTTATTGATTGTCCAGCATTATCAAACATGCTTAAAAATTTTCAAAATAGCAAATCTTTTTATCTATTTTTTGTAGTTTTATAAAACTTTATGACCAAAAGCGTATTTTTTAGCCATAAATAATACAAGAAAAGCCATTCTAAAGCAAAACGAAGTTCAAGCGAAGCGAAGTTTAATTAATGAAAAGTTCGTTAATAACATAACACAAACAAAAAACATATATTAAACTCAAATATTATGTATGTCAATCAAGTAAAATATTAAATTTGCCTTTGGTAATAATAGTAAGATTATTTTCGAATTTTCTTCATCCTCTCACAGTTAGAAATTTAACTTCTGTTTTGATTATGTTTTTCAATTTTATGTTTGATTGTTTCATATTTGTTTATTAATTGAGAGTATTAAGCATTTTTCGCAGTATTTTCACTATTTAGGAAAAAATACAAAAATTTGTAAGTCTTTGCATTTTTCTTAAGGAAGATGAATGGGTTTTGAATATAAAAAATAATAACTTGGTTAAAGCTTTATTCATAAAAAAATAAAAACGAAAAATGTAAAGCAACTGATCTATCAAACAGTTTCCGTAGATAATTTTTAAACTCAAATAATGAACAAGTGAATGTCTAAACATACTAAACAATATCTTATATATAATTGAATACCGAAACAGGAAGTAAAACCTCTCAGAATATGCTGCGTCATTTTCCACACGAAAAAATCTCAACAAAATTGATTTCATCCCAGTGTTTATTTATCACATTTTCTTAGCCTGTTAAATGACCCACTGTTCGCATTTATGCCAAGCCGTCTCTCATAAGAAATAAACGACAAACTGTTGGTCCTAGACGTCCAGAAGTTGTACTTGTAGAGCTTATTGATGGAAATTTGTCGTTTGTCCATTTTGGCATGGGTTTTGCTTTTTTGCATATTTTTTTGCGAAGCAAGAGCTGTCTAAAGCGATTTCCACCGACTTGGCTACGGAATAATAAAAAAAACCCCATCACTTTGATTGGAATTTTCGCACCTTTGATAGGTGAAAGTGGGGAAAATTTGATTTAAACGTCCAACCAACCACAGATTTTCTAATAAAAGAAAATCTACGCTTTAGCCAAACATTTCTGGCACCAGGGAGAGATAATTAGCATTGTTTCGGAAACAGGAACCCAACGTCTAGAATCTGGTCAATAACCCAGACTCAGACTCATTGAAATCCTGTCAACTTGCGCTCTTGCAGTTATCAGTGGGCTCTGTTGCTGCTCGCTTTCTCTCCGAATCGCTCTCACAGTGACATTTTTCTCACGCCATTCCTTTCTACATTATGATATCTCTTTCTTTCTATCATGGCATACCTTAGCTCGCTCTCACTCGTTCACCATTTAAAGTTGTTTTTCTCTGCTTGTGTGTAATATATGGTTGTATAAGTTGGCGTGCAGAACCCGTCGTTTTGGCTCGGCACATTAAGCATTATTATTCAGTGAAGCGAGCAATAGTAGCTAAAAAAAACTAGCTCCTGAAAAAAACAAAACCGGATTTGCATGTGCATTGGTGTTTGTAAGTGCGTATGCGTGTGTTTGTGTGTGTATGTGTGTGTGTATGCATGAGTATGTGTGTGTATGGTGATATAGTATGGTGCTGGTATACAGCTAATCGGTGTGAGCACTTACAGACAAGTCAAGCTGCTAATCAGACGCGATAGGACGAACGGGGATAATTTTTAAACAAATATTTTACAAAAATAAAAAACGTGTAAGTTTATGGGGGAAGACACAGTGAAAATATTAATTTAATTCCGTATTGGTATCTATCAAAAGTATTACTTTTGTACTGTGAGCCGTTTAATAGTACAAAAAACATTTTTAGACAAATTAACAGAAAAATACAAATTATAAAATGATGTTTGAGTGTATGTGTTAGTGCTAAAAAAGTGGAACTTGATAAGCTTGCAAAGAAAACAAAATATAACACAACATACGTGCTAAAATTAATCAAAGTAAAGAGTGAAGCAAATAAATTAAGTGATTATAACAGCTTAAAATATAAATTGAATAAAAATTTGTAATCGTAAAAAATCTCGCCATAAGGAGGAAAAAACAATGGGTGCCGCCAGTACTGGAGCGGAATCGTTGGAATGCTGCAATAGTGCCCCTCCTGCTGCCACCGCAGCTACCGCCACTCCACCGCTTCCAGCCGCGACAAATCGCAGCGCGACAGCAGCTTTGCAGCAACCCGCAACGGTGGCTGTGCCTCCGCATCCAAACACTGCCACCATGCCTACGGCTCCCCAGCATCACTACGTGTCCCATCACTACTCAGATCCGTCACCACCACCACCACCCCCACCAGCACAGTCACGATCACAACCACCAGCGCCTCCCATCAAACAGCAGCACCGCTCGCAGCTCGATATTGAAAACAACAATAGTCAGCATCAGCAGCAGCAGCAAAATGGTGGCGGCCATCATCTTTATATCAACCCGGTCCAGGCAAACGGGCTCAACTTCGAGCTATACCTGCAGCAGGCGTACCTAGACGAGCACGAGTACTTCAATCAGCTAAACAACAACCACAACAACTACAACAACAGCACGAAGCTGGCTCCGCTTGCCACCGCCGGAACTGTTTCGCTCTACTCGGAGTACACGGTCGACACGCCGGCCACCTTGGACGAATCCAATCTGTCCGGCTCGTGTCAGTGCTTCTTCGCACGCTATTGTAAGGCGCGCCGTCGATCGTCGACCACCTCTACCGCCGCCTGCTGCCACGGTGGCGAGGGAAAGGGCAAATCAAACGCCCCAACCCCAACGGCAAAGACGGGAAAGGGTGGTGGAAAGGGAAAGGGCGGTCTGCCGACGGTGAAGGAACAAGACCCGAAACCGAAACAGTCGACGGGGGGCCCTGGAGCGGGGGCTGCCGCAGCACGTAATCGTGGGGCGGCCGGACGTGGCGGCGCCGGTGCAACCGATACCGATCCACTCATGCGGCGTCCCCGGCGCAAGAAGGACTCGAGCGAGCAGGATCTGGCCGCGAAACTGCAGCAACAGCAGCAGCAACCCATCAATGGTAACGGGGACGGCAGCGGTCGGCAGCAGCAGCACCACCAACATCAGCAACATAGCAACCAACAGCAGCAGCAGCAGCAGGACCAGCAGCAACAATCGAAGTAACTATCTCCGCCACGTACGCTCACACACCACGTCCCCATATTAGTGCACACCGCCTGCCGCTGCCTGGGATTCCACCTGCTTCCAATTGTATGCTGCACCGGGGCCGGGGCCGAAACCGTCTGTTGCCGTTCGTGGCTTGATGTTGAAGCTTTCGTTGTGGTAAAACAAAACAGTAAAAAAAACAATAGAAACAAGTAGCAAAACATTCCCCCCACTGCAGCAACAGCAACAGCACGGCACAAACATTCAAAGGACCAACATTTAGCTTTAGTCTGTGTTTGAGGACTTTGCTTCGAACTGTCCCCCCCCTCCTCCCCCGCTTCGGAAAAGTACCTTTCGATATTTTTGATTTAATAAGTACACACACGGCATAAACCAACACACACGTACAGTTGGTAGCAATTATCGTTGGTAGAGATGTCAAAGCGAATTTTCTCAAATAATCTTTAGTTACCCGAAATGTTTCTCTAAAATGCGTAAATTAAACGTTACAGATGAGTTTAATGTTATTGTTTACGTGTAATTTTTTTCGACAATTGTTTTTTGCGGCGAAAAGTAAACATATAATTTTAGGCTTTAAAAACATCGGAAATTTTGTTGGGATTTGTATTAACACATTAATCAATTATTTCTTGCATCGTTTGCCTTCTTTGTAATAAATATAAGTTAGATATAGCTCAACAATCATATAAGATTTTGAAAGTTAAATATGATTTTTAATTTGAGACTTGCCTTGGAAACTATTTTTTATAGGAACAATATATTATTTATAACAATAAAACGTCTCAATGTTACGCAAAAGTTTGTGCAAAAGTTCAAACAACTCAACCAATGGAAAATTAATGTTGATAACTGTTGTAAGAACACAACTCCTGTTTTATCTTATGTTTAATGTTAATCCATATTCTGGCAAGGAAATCCAGTGCAAGTTTTTAAATTAAATCTATTGTGAATTTACGAGTTGTCATTCGCTATTCCTCTGGAAATGTCTTTACTTTTTTACGCATCGCATAGAGTCTTTAGTTTAGTGCTTAAAATGATGTTTGCATTTAAAGTTTTTCGAATTACTTTTTGTTTTTTAAAAAAGTTCTCACCAAAATATCTTTGATTATCTTTTAATGGTCATCGTGTAAAAACTTTCGGGAACCTCTGTATAGTTTTTGCTTACCTGATTGAAAGATATACACACGACATCAATTCTGTTGTACTTGTACCACTGCCTTTCGAACGCTTTCAACATACTCTAGTTATAGTTTTTGTGTTGTTTGGACGAACATATACTCGCTTTACCTATCGCTTCCACCACATTCACATTGCAATTACGTTTACCACACAACGCACTGATAGGTTTCGATAATACAGAATACAAGAGAGTCTACAGACTTTTCAACGAAGCATGCGTGGTTTCAAAACCTAGTGACGGACCACTTCCATGTACAATAAATATTTCGTAAAATGCCCGAACTGGGCCTAGAAAAAGGTTATTTATATACTTAAGCAAATATAATATAGCGAAAATGGTGAGCAACAATCAAAGGATGCGTGAGGTCAGTGATATTGTAAAACATTGATTGCTATTTGGCATAGCGATTGGGTTGAAATTTCTGCATTCTGGAAAGTCTCGCATGAAAATTATACCACCAAAGAAAACTAGTGCGCAGTGGCATGATTGCATCCTTGGCTATCGCGTGTTCGACAATCGGATGCATACCGTACACACGCAGCATGATAAAACTGAAGCAAAATCACAAGGATAATTGCCAGGGGCACTATAATAGCACCCCTGCTATGGTTTGTAAAGTAAACAGGTCTTGGAACCGCAAAGGCTGCAGAGTGCGAACGTTGAAACTTTCCTGTCCGCCAATCACTGCCCACTAGGGTGTTGGGTTGGGTTGATAGAAATGTGTCATGAACGATCGATGGAGTGATTAACAAGTGGAGAATGCCAATATGAATGTCAATGAGCAATAGGCTACTAATGACGGCCGTTTTTTATTTGAAAGTTTTTTATTTTTTTAATTTTGTATATTCAAGTTTCATGAATTCGACCCTTTTTGAAAAATATATTTTTTCTTTTTTCTTTACAAACGTTCAATTGGTGTCCAATTTTATAGTAAAACACTTTAAATAATTTCAGTCTATAGAATAATGGACTAGTATTATCATTGTATCATTGCTTTATACATAAGTATAAAGTATTAAATTGAACGGTAACACACTTTGAAATCACGTAACTTCTCATTGGAGCTTTATTTTGTTTGTATTATCGATAATATTATTTACTACATACTTGATTTACTACAGCTTCTAAAACAGCTATTTTAAAATCAGATAATCATTAGTTTTCATTGCTACAATAATCAAACTTTATTTGTTACATTTATCGTATCAATTAAAATAAACTTTGCTAGATTCTGACTGTAACTGATTGTTTTTGTTATACCTAGAACCTATTGATCATTCTGTGTATGACTGGAATAGTGTAGCAGAGATTTGATCCTAGCTTATAAGGCGAAATTTCTACTGGACATGAATGACTAGACGTAAACATTTTTTTAATTATTATTTTTCATTAATAAAAATAATTAATAACATTGTATTTATTTTTTTCGTAATCGAAATTATTTTAACTATCTATAATATTATAATGTTTTATAATTTTGTTGGTAGTATTACAGTTAATATTTCCAAACGAATTAGTCAAGTTTATTTTTTTAGACTAAATGGACTTAAATAGATTCAACTTGGCGTTTTAATTTCATTACTCAAAAAGAAACTATTGATTACTAGAAAAGTCATGAAAAGTGGGAAAAAATGAATGCTCATGTGCTCGCTCTCATAAAATGACCCACATAGAAAGCTATATCTTCAAATATCTAGTTATATTTTCCTTGCAGCAGAAAACACTACCTTATCGATGCAGATCTTTGTTATTTGTGTCACTAACAAGAGTACTTCTCGACGAGCTTTACATGCAAGGATGACCAAACGATAATGATTGAAACAGTTGAAGGCAAAAAACACAATGAGCAACGAACAGCTAGTGCATGATGGTCAAAGTAAAGTGCAAACTGCTACCCAATCCCAATTGAATTTTAGCTATTCTGCTGTATTGGCTGCTGAGTCAAAAAAAAATACTATCAGATAGTTGCCACAGCTGAGTATTTTTAAGATGAATGTGAGATATAAAAAAAATACATTCGACTCTCACTGTTCAAAACCATAAACTCCCTTAGCATTGGCTAACTCACTGATACTCGCTACCTCCGATTCGTTTTTTAAATATATTTTTGTCTTCTGTCCCGTCCTGTAATTCCAGTTTTACGTTTATCTATCATCTCGTAACGGCGCAGACCCCAGCTTGTTTACGACTGTGTGTATGTGCTAGTGAGTGTGGAAGGAATGTTTGTCGCAATCGTATATTCTGTTCCTATCTTTACCTTTCTCCCCTTGTTTTTGCGACTGCTGTACTGCTTACTTCTTCGCAAACTGCCGCTAATTATCCTTTCTTTTCGTTCCTCTCTGCACAGGTACGGCACAGTTTATATATGACGGGTATCAAAATGAAACTCATTACCACGCATTAAATGTACGCAACCACTTTTTTCAAATTGTCAAACATGCCAAAAAGAAAACAAAATAATGATTGTATCAACAACCGCACACAAATATGAAAATGATACGTGTGAAAAGACAAAATTAGAAAATAACACAGGTAGCTCTGTTGTTTAGAAGGATAGGGAATGCACGAGATAAACACGGGCACTCCAACTATGCTTCTTCTGCTGTCTTGGTTGATCGTTTACGCTGGAATATGTTAAGCTTCAACGTTTTTGTTTGCACGTTTTTTAGCGCCAAGGACGACATGATAAAATGGGAGACGTGCTAGCTACCAGGTTACTGACGGTTTTGTTTGCATAGGATGGCATAAGAGCGCGAGCGTGTATGTAAGGGTAGCAATCTGGCACGGTGCCAGATATGTAAGCTGTTTGCCTGCCCGTAGTATCAAACATCCTACGCTCAGAGATTATTATGAACTTCTTTTTTTATGATAATGTTAACAGATGTGGGAACGAATGATGTGATAAATTACTCATAAAAACTATGACGACGAGTAATGAATGGCGTACACGTAAGGAAAACTGTGCCTTGGTTAATATTTTTATTTTCAGGAACCACCAAATGTCAAAAGTAATATTTATTAAATGTTTATATAGAACCTAAACCAAAAAAATAAACTTTTGGAGGTCTCTTTCAATTTGTACAAATCACTAGGCGTCTCCATTAGAATTGTACAAATTACTGGGCGTCTCCATAAGTGTAAAATAAATAGATCCGATATTTCATTATAAACTAAGCAGCTGTGACGTCGTAATATAACTACGCTATATGATAGGAAGTCTCTATGTTAGAGTATAAACCCGCTTTGTAAGCCCGAGTGTATCCGTGGGCTTAGCCTGTAGCACACATGATGTTACTAGTTGATTTCGTTCAAATAAAGCAACACTAAAATATGCATCGATACCGCTTACTATTTTATTCATTGTTTTTATTACTTCCTGCCTCTTATTTGCAACAGCAACACAACCCGTTGGATTGTAATTGGTAATGAATATTATCTTGGAATCTTTATTTTTAAACTTTTGGTGTACCTGCTTGCTGATTAATTTCATCAATATATGGAACTGCGAAAATTGCGGCGCCGGTATTGCGTCTAAGTTTCCAAAGCCTTTTTCTGCATTTATGTGCTGCCGCTAATCGCTTTGCTATATGTTTGCGTGCTGCCGCTAACTTGTGCTTTCGTTCGATTTTCGCTCACAACCGACCGACGTGTTCACCATATGCTGATGAGAGATCTTAAAAAATCAGAATAAAACATAAGCAACATATTAAGCATGCATCAAACGACTAACGAAACGAATTATGGAGCCTAGACGAGCGTATATTTAATGTGTGTATCTTCGTTTGATTTATTTTTAAACAAATGTCTAAATGATCGATATTCTTTTTCTCTCTCTCTCTCCCTTTCTCTCTTTTCTTTTCTCTTTTCTCTATTTCTTACTTCGTTATCGTTCCCTTCCCCAATGTATTCGGGAAATTGGTTACGTTTTGACGACGCTGTACCTCATTTTTACAATGTTTTCTTCTCCACTCAGGTGAGTAACAATCCGAACAATAGTTTGATGCTTTCAGAAAAAGGTAATGGAATTTTATCTTACTGTGGATACAATTATTTAAAAAAAAACTACGTAAAATACTTTCAAAAGTATGAGCTGAGATTTATATTTCTATGTTTCACAATTCTTCTTCTGACCAACACCACATCCCGTCATTGATCATCGCAAATCACGAACTCTGCTCACGCCACCAGCATTGTTCTTTTATCGTTCGTTCCTGTGTCAGGGTCGTTATTGCCGTCATCCATCAGCGGAGCTGCGGATGCGTTCCGTGTTTTTACAGTGGTATCTGGGCCAATGCGAGGGTTCCAAAAAAGAGCGAAGGAACAAACACTTACGCTGACAGCGGCGGTTGGTTTTTGTGACTTCTCTTGAAGATTTTAAACAGCTCTTTGAACTCTTGAAATAAGGATTTGATGTGCCATTTTAGATAGTGCTGAAAATATGAAATCAGCTTCTTTTATCTCTGACAGTGTTTCAAGATCAAGCAGTACATCAGTTTGAATTTCTTGTAAAACGAATGTTATAAAATGAATAACTTATTTATTTTCAAAAGGTTCTTTTTTTGAAAAAGTTATTCTAAACATTTCAACGAAAATCTTCCATAATACAACAACATGTATATTTAACAAAAGCCTATCGCTAAATAACCGCCCAATCGCTCGATTTCCTCTGTAACGTGAAAGTGTGCGTGAAATAATTGGTAAAAATCGACCCAGACCGAACGATTGAGGCCTCGCTGAAAAAACCAGGAAAAGGAGAAGAAATTCGTTAATAAATGTTTGCTAAGTATCGCGCACCCAGCGGTAAACAAGGCTGGCACAATTGTGCCTGAGGAGTCGAGTTGAGAATGTCCCGGCGAGCCTGTCTGAGCGTATCAACCAGAAGCGTCTGTTGTTGTATGAGTTCTCCTACAACATTCCGGTGCTATACCACGGCACCGAGGACATTCCGATGCTAACGTTCGTCCCACCGTGAGAATATATGAGAGGAAAATGTAGATAATGAATTCTAGCTACTAAAACACGGTGGCGCGATGGTGGTAAAAACCGCGTGGAGTATCGTCGACCGTGCGGAAAACAATCGAGAAGAATGGAGCAGTTAACTTTATTAGAGCACATGGTGCTTCATGTAACCCGAAACCCTCGGGTGGCTGCTTCATTCGCCACCTTCTTGCTGTGCACGCCTGTCTGCTTACTCCTTGGCTCTTCCTTTCTCATCACGGATGCTCGTATGTGTGATACTTACACACTTGAACCACCGTCTGAAAGCCATCAAAGCGACGAGGCTGCGCCGTACAAGGCTGACTTTAGACTCCATGAGCGTTCTTTAGGGCTGTTCGGAGAGCGAAAGGAGATATGCTTCACTAGGCTTAAGTACCGGTCCGCTTCCGTTGGCTATCCAGGGGCGTCAAACTCAAATTAGTGGAATTAATTTTTTTATTAAACAAATTCAATTTACTTATGGATTGGATTTAAGGAAAAAACGTCATAAAAAGAAAAAGGATTTTATATAATTATTTAGAAAGGTATATTGACATTGTGTCTGAATTTTCTATAATATTTTGCTATAAATGGTATAAAAATCGTGCACATTTTAAGTAACTGTGAACAGTTTTAAAAGAAATTAATTTGATGAATTCAACGAAAATTAATTAATTTGAATGTAGTCTTGCATATTCAGCCTGCAAAACTACAACACCTGGCTGATAAGTGATCGAATAAGCCCGGTGGTGGAGTAGTAGTAGCGTCGGTCTTTTGCACGACAGGACCGATACCATGATCCTATTCGGATCATTTCATCCTAGGTAGGAGTGACTAACCTGCTATGGTGGTAAAATCTGTTTAGAAATCCGATAAAATGCTAGGTATGACTTCGGTCACTACGGCAAACAGAAGATTTTTTTTAAATTATTTAAAAGTACTGGATTACGCTTCTTTCATTTTTTTGTGAAATCAAAACGAAATTTTCATACGGGTGGTATGGAATGCGGTACGGCAGCACAATATAGAATTGTCTTAGATTGAAATTCAGTTCAAAAGTATGATGTTATGTTGTTTAAACGACAAAAAACTGATTTAATAATTCATAAATAATATATATATATATATATGTTAATTAAACTTTGACACCTCTGATCGCAGGAGTGGGCTCTTAAGCGTGATGCAGCATATACATTGGAGCCAGTTGCCAAGAAGGACAAGAGATACAAAATATTACAATCTCTCCGAATAAGTATGCAAGTGCGTGCATGTGAGTGTGTGTGTTTATATGTGTGGGAATCGCTTACCAATCACGACATTGAAACAATCCGGCGGCCAGCTACCAGGCAGCGGAATGAAAGGACTTTTATTATGTTTGTTCTGTAACCGTTTTATGTTTTGTTTGCTCGCGGCTTTCTCCTTCTAGCGCCTTCCTCCTTTCGTCAATTACAACCACTTGTACAGAGTGCTGTCTAAGCGGATGGGAGGGGGATGGGCTTCTGACACTCTTGTTTTGTTGCTTTTCAACGCTGTAAACGCTCGCACCTCCATTAGCTAAGGGATTTAATTGGATAGTGAATCAGTGCAGGTGCGTCTAATGAATGGGATCGATTGATTGAGGAGCTTGCTTTTTATTGAAGAATTAGGTTTTGACATAATTTTTTGTACGATTCCTTTTTATTAAAGTTCGCTGGTTGAAATGTAATAATAATAATTGAAAATATTATTTTTTTATAAATATGTCATTTAGTCATACGACTCGTTTGCCATTTTTATGCTAACCATGTGGTTGTTTTTCCGTTCATGCCCCATTAAACCACCTAAACCACTTTTTTAACACGCAAAACCACCCCTTTACGAGCTGTAGCCGTTAAGAATCGAACCTTGTGTGTGTATGTGTGTGTGTGTGTGTGTGTGTGTGTGTGTGTGTGTGTGTGTGTGTGTGTGTGTGTGTGTGTGTGTGTGTGTGTGTGTCAGTAGCAAAAGCAAACGCAATTCAATTGTCTCCCTACTGGCAGTCGGTAAAAGAAGGAAGTAATGGCGTAGGAAATTCGTTGCTTTCGGAACAGTGTAAAATTGGAATTGATCTTCTTGTGCGAGTGCGAAAGGGTGGAGGAAACATTTTGAAGAAATTGGATGCTATTTTAATCGATGCGTTTTTTTTTCTTCCATCGCTGACACTCTTTTCGCTTCTGCTACCTTTTTCAAACAAAACGAAAAAAACCAAAATTCGATTACAGTGCGTGGCAAAGTACGCATTTCACATCGTTTGATCTTGAAAAACGCATCACGTTGTATCTGTGTCACTGATTGGTTGTTCATCTGGTCTTGCGGCATGGTAAGCTAGAGGCGTTGCACGAACAAAGGCGAAGAGCTGCAAAAAACGAACTTTCCTCCTCACTCAATCAATTTTCCGGGCGCGCGTTCGCTTTCATTTTGGTCACGGTCGGTTGGTCCGGGTCGATTTCTCGGCGACCATCATAAAATGGACCGTGTTGAGGCCGGGTAAATGAGCTGTGTTGCTGTCACTTTGGGATTGTTTTATTTTTTGGTATTTTTTAGCGTGTACGTTTAGCGTGCGTTTCTGTTGCCGTCGGGGCACGGGACGAAGAGATATTTTTGTTGTATGTGGCTGAAGCTGTTGCTTACACAGCGAGTATATTACCGCATCAGAAGCAAGGAGCTAGGGAACGCCGATGATGATGATGAGCCCATCGAAGGCACTGTTCGTCTAACGTCCATTGCACCGTAAATGTAGGGGGAGGTGTGCGAGAGAACAAAAAATAATCTAAGTTAATAAGCAAAATGACGCTAGTGAAGGTCATGTTCGCGCAAACAGGACTGAAAAGTAACAGGGGGAGGGTGACTACCTCTCACGGTGAATTGTTTTGTCGGATTTTGACAACCGTTAAACGACTGTCAACGTCGAACCGGAGAGTAGAAAGTCAATCGAGGGTGAATGTAAGCTATGTTTTTTTTCTCACTCTTTTCGGTTAGAGATTTTTTCTCATATTTTTGGTTAAAATTTGCCTACAGTTGAAAAACACTTACTGTCACACCCGCTCATGCCGCTTTGCGTTACGGAAGGCTCGGACAGGAGGTGCCGAGCTGCTGACGAAGTTTTAGGAATGTTAGGATGGGAGGAAGGCTGGGAGGCTCCACGCAACCCACATCCCGCCAAGCAACCGCCATCCATCAGTAACGAGCAATCCACCTTCGGGGCGAAATACCGCATGACGTGCACGAAGCACGCCTAATACGCCACTCATCGTCGTGACGACACTCACCGTCGTCGTTCTCCTGCACCACTCACATCTTTCACACCAAAAAAGAAGAAAAAAAGCTCTCGATTCGAAACCGAATCGTTTGGTTTGGTTTGCATCTCTGCATGTGCGTGTGTGAGTGTGTGTGTGTGTGTGTGTGTGTGTGTGTGT
>KI915065.1:1171224-1211713 GCA_000473445.2 Anopheles farauti
TATATATATATATATATACATGTGTGTTTGTGTGTGTGTGTGTGTGCGTAATGTGTGAGAGAATTCGTCAATCAACCGCATCGAGCAACCGGTCAGCAGCATTCCTTCCAGCAAGCAAACAAAAATATCCAATGCCGAAAAACAAAACATCACCAGCAGCGAGCCACGAAACGCTGAAATTCCGGGATAGTGGAGACCGGAGGGGAAGGGAAGGGGAAGAACGGTTCGGACCATCGCCGAATCGTCGAGCTTCGATATCTTACCAATGTGTCACCGCTGCTCCCTTTTTTCGCTTATTCCACATCCACCGAACTTCTTGTCGAGCATCGCAGATCCTTCAAGTGACATTAATCAGGACATTTACCACACACTCACACACGCGTAGGAACGTTTACTCAGCTGAGGTCCTTAGTGCTACAGCTTTAGTTCCGTTTTTGCACCGGTCACCGTTTCCTGTAACGAATGTCGTGATCTTGGCGAGACTTCGAGATAATCCGTTTCGGCAGTGGTTTGTTCGAAGTTTTCTTGGCTTTGGCATTCAGGTTCCTAGTTCAAAGGCGCTACTACTGTTCACTGAATCGAACAACATTGATTGGATTCAGCAGAAGGGGAGGTAAAATTAGTGATCCTGCTGAAAAAGATCACGTTCTCATCACGGCAGCCATGTTTTTATTTTGAGTTTTTTGCTGTTAATGGATCTTTCAATAAACGTCAAAGTTCGATTCGGGCCGTTTTCCGAGTCTCGAAGAAAGACCCGCACATAGACAGGGTGTATATTTTATGAAAGCAAAACTAAAAAACACCTCCGCACCGTCGTCTGTGCTATTTCTGCTGCTTTTTGGTATCTGACGCTTTGGCTTTTCTAGGTCGAGTACGGCTAAAGTTTGCATTCTCTCGGGTGCATTGCGCCAGCGGCCCCAAACGCCTTCCGACGAAAGCAAGGCGGTTTGAATGGGAATATGAAGCAGGATTTCGGGGCTTATGCGCTTGCCGTACGTACAGAGTGCTAGTAATTAAAATCGAAACGAAAACAGCACGCTCCAGAAAACACTCCCTGTCAGTTGTTTACTTGGTCGTTTTGCATTATGACATGCACACTTTCAAGGCGACATTTGGATGCGACAGTAAACGTTTGGATGCGAATTTATAATAACATTTAATGCCTTTTCGTCAAGCATATTGCGAATTATGTAGAAGACAGAAAGTTTAATTATGCCTTACATGATTAGTAATCTATCTTCTTATTTAACCATAAGAACGTGACAACTTTCTGAAGTTAATTTTACTTTTTTTCAAAAAAACAGAAATTAATCTTGAAATCGAAGCATTTAAAAAGCTTCCCTAAAAAAGAATTTTAAACACATAAAAGGAAAAAAAATCAATTAGCATTTAGTAATTTACCAATTGGGAAAAAACGACCAGAAACGTAAACTTTTGTTTTATGGAGTAAAACAAATTATATGATAAAAACAGAAATTCTACTTCAGAACAAATTATTTAACAAGCTTGACTAAAACTGGTTAAATTTCAACACAAAAAACAGTAATAACAAATTTAAGAAACTCTTATGATGATAAAAAAAGAAAACATATCTTTTGCATACTGAAAATTTTCAGCTGCTTATTATTACCTATCAATTACTAAACATTAACAAAAATATTATAAAAAAGCTTAGGATGAATGTGAAAAACTAGCTGCTAACGCGAATACAACTAAAAGTGTTCAACTGTTTGCTCTTTATTAGGTGCTTGAGTCACCTAAGAGAATTCTGTGCAAGAAGTGTATGGCAATGTGTGTGTTGATTAAGCGACACTATGCAATTTTCTCCGGTTAAATGGATCGCAAGATTTCGAGAAATTTATTTCCTCCGGACTTTTTATCAGTAATATGGAGATCGGCGAGCAAGTGATTACGCGCGTTAGATATAATGACCACGACCCACGAACGAGGATGCCATCAGCACGAAATTCGTTTATTATACATAGATGCATCTCCTCCGTAGTGGATGGGAAGGGACGGGTAGTTTGTTCCTATCAGCATGGGCTTTTCTTACCTGTGTGAGAGAGAAAAATAAAAAACTTAGCCTTCACGCGCCAAATCCGATACGGTGGTTGCGGTAAAGATTCTTCTTCGTGTTTAGCACGGGAATTTTTCTTTTTGCTAACCTTCACCGTTGCATTAGCTTGAGATCCATTTAAGTGTTTGTAGTTTTGAACGTGAATCGGATTTTCTACCGAGTCATCCAAGAGTGCTTTAGAGGCGAAAAGCAAATAGTAGAGCAAAAAACAGTAGAATGTCGCAGAGTCAGAAAGAAAGAGACAGCTAAGCAGAGAGAGAGAAGAAACGAGATATAGCGTAACTACACGCACAGCTTTACCATGAAATCTAATTGCTGATTTAGTCACACACACAACGCAGCAGCGGCACCGCAGCGGAAAAGGCGAAAATATCGTCCGCTTTTATGCCGCTTCGTTTCGCCCATTATCCAACCCGAGGGAGGATCGGCAGACGTGGTGTGGAATGGAGAAAAGTGATTAATGCGATCAAGTGGAAGCCTTGCCGGCCGGCCGCGGGTGGTAGCTGGGCTCGGCAGATGTGAAAGGAATCGGATGAGACAGCTCGATTTACAATTTGACTCCTAAACGTTCATTTACAAACCAACCGTTTTATGAACGCTTATTTTTTTCGCTCAATTTTTAATTTTTTGTATGAAATTTGGACGCAAGCGTGAAAATAGTTTAAATTAACATAGAAAATATTTACTACGCGTAAAATTTGTTGAGTGGTCACCAAATATGAAATTCGATAAAAATTGCAAAATTTAAATTGAGGTCGAAATAAATTTTAATTTTCAAAATTTTTACTGTTTATTTTTGTTTATTACTGTTTATTAAAAAGTTCAAAATATCTAAAGTAGTGCACAAATTGTACTACCTTCATTCGTTTTAGTTGAAAATAAATAAGCTTTAGAAATGCTACTATTTTTAATTTTCCATCAATTTTTCGCCTGTGGACACCACATCTTTGGCTGCCCTATCGTCAGTCCGTCCAGTGCAGGCATACGTTCAACTGTCAGAGTTTGTGTCCGTCTTCGTCATCGGTTCGGGCAATCGATTTTGAATTTAAACCGACCGAGCTTCTTTCAGTAGCAAATGATGGTAGCTTGTTTCACGTTTCGACAAATCGAGCAAGAGTACAAACCTAAGTTACGCGGAAGAAAAGGAAACAGAAGAACGAAAGGACGACGGAAAAAACCCAACACGAAAAGGCGAAAGGAATGGTGAAATGGGAAATCATTTATTAATCGGATTTTCCAACAAACTTGTCCCTTCGCGCTCCCGCGCGCCCAACCATCATGTACTAAGGGGTTTCCTTTCTTTTTTTATTCACTCGTCTCCTTCTCGCTCTGTTGAACTATTACATCATCGTTTGTGGGTGGGTTTTGGACGGGGTGGCAAATAAAGAGGCAGCGAGAATAAAAAGTAAAACACAAACAGGCGGGGAACTGTGAATAAGTTAATAAATTACGCCGCAGTAGTGCGCGTTTTCGTCGCACATAGTTTTTACACAACATATCCGTCGCGTAAACTTCACCGCAAAATGTGTTATAGAAGGACGATTGGGGGTGTGCGTTTTGTGAATGCTTTTTGTCTGGATTCGAGGGTTCAATTTGGCTTAAACGTGTAATTTTTGTTTTAGTTTTTGTCATTTTCTCTTACACCCACGATGCAGTTTCTACTTTCGGAGAAATTTCACTTTTTATTCTTTCTATTATTTTCTATTTATGAACCTAGCCTATAGACGGAACTTTTTACATTTTGTCTCTGTTGTGTCTATGTCTGACCCGATTCTCGGTAACAATTTGGTGTAGCTTTTGTAGCTGTTGCTATACATAGCATCCACACTTGCTATCTAATCAACTCCTTTATTCTGATCAGGTTGAACAAAATGTCGGTTTAAGTCACTCAATTTTGTCCAGCAGACAAGCCTTTCCGAAAAGCATGTGTACACGTTGGATGCATCTTAATAAATGCAATATATTTCATTTCCTTAACGAAAATATATAGCAAAATGTATGAACAATAACCTAATTAAATAAAAAGAATCTATTTTCCATAAAAACTCCATAAAATCCAAATAAATATATTTTATAATAATGTTTTTATTGTTTTTGTCTGAAAGTAATATTTTCAAAACATTCACTTAAATGTTCAAATACCGGTCAATTTTTAATATATAACTGACTTTAACACGAAAAAAACATTTAAGAAATTTTAAGACTTTTCATTGAAATTTGAAATTTTAAGAGAGTTTTGAAATTAAAACAATGTAAAATGTGTAAATAAAACAACTATAAACAAATATTTAAAAAATTCCTTCAAATTCATGACATAGTTCCTGCGCCCATGAGCATCTCAATAAGATAATTTATCCAGCTTGAAGAGCTTAACGCAATAAACTTGTCACGGTCAAAACTGTGAACAAAACAAAGCCATTTTCCACTGATGTTAGTGTTTATACTTACCTCCTGTTTGAGATCAAACAATCGAACAGGAAGTCAGGATGTTGGGGTTTTGTCCGACGTGGAAGTCAGCACCTGTTACAGCAGGACTCGGAACGTATTTTAACGCATCCTCCCTACTGTCAATGTCCTTCACTGGGTTTAGTGTCCATACCGTAGGGACGCACAGGATGGGAGGTGGTAGGTGCACACGAAGATGGTATGTTCGTGACTCTGCATTGCTGCAGCATGTTGTTTGCGGCTCACGGTGCTGCCGTGATGGAACGCCATCGCCATTTCCATGGCCTTATAAGACGGTGGCATTGCTGGTAGTCAGGCTGGTTGGGGAAGACTTTACTAGAGCCGACAACGACAAAACTTGTCCCAACACATCTTGGTGTATGGGTATTTGTGTGACTGTGTGTGTGCGCGCACATTTTCGAGACGAGCGTTTGCACCAGAACTTCAACGACAAACGATCTGAAGCAAACGAATGAGAAAAGAGGATGAGAGAACAGCGCGAAATGGGCCAAGAAGGTGCTGTGCGGTATCAATGCACATTGCACCAGCATCAACGTTGCTGTGTGTGTGTTGAGCAACTGCTGCAGGCAGCATTAATTGCTACCCCTTGGTTCGTCGTTTGCACCAAAGGATTTCTTTTCCAATTTGCCCCCAGTTCGAGATTGGTGGTGGTTATCCCCAAGTATCCGAAATGTTTCAGAAACCACCTTCCCCCTCTCGCATTCTCTACCATCCGTTCTTCCATCTGCTTCACATCTTGCTTATCCAGAAGCAAGAGCTGAAGCGTGCTGCTTCAACTCAAACTGCAACACTCAGGGCGGTTGGCTAGGGCTAACTTTTCGGTTTTATTCGGTTTCCAGCCCATCCATAATCCACAACCACCTCCATCACCAGCACCGCCTGTGTCACTTGCCCTGTTATGGCGTGTTCTCCATTCCCCTACACTCCGAGCTCAGGAAGCTACCTCCACCGGGTAAGCCACCGGAGAAAAACATCCTGCAAAGAGCGAGACTCACCTCATACCACAAAATACGTATGGTTCCGTGTCCTTACCGAAACCCGCGGCGTGTTATGTAACACTATTTAAATTTCGCCTACCCCCAACCGTAACTAGCGAACTGTTCGCGTTCGACTTCGCGTCTGAAAATAAGGTCCCTCTCTCTTCGAACGAGCTGCGCCAAAAAAGGACTTTAAACGATGTTTTGACGAGTACAGCCGGCGGTGTTTGTGGTTCTTTAAGCACCACACAAAACCGGAACATATTGGGAAGCAAACGAGCGTTGGGTCTCGCAGGAAAGCGAAAATATATCTACTATTTCTCACCCAGAAGACTTCAGAGCGGTCGAGTTATTACTAATTAAAAAAAATTGGAAAAATATTCCAAAACCTCTAAATGTGAAAGGCCTGTTAATGTGTATTTTGATGTTAAAATAGCAACATAAGAGGTAGTTCTAATAATTATTTTTGAAATTTTCTCTGAAAAAAAGAAAATTAGTTAAATCTGTTTTTATTCGATAAAATTTAATTTTAAGTTTGAATGTGGAGTATAAACCCATCTTATAAAACATGCAAAGAAGAACGTCTCACCAATTGGAAAAAAAAATCACACGCATTTTAAGCAAATCCTGATGGTGCCGTGAGGATTTCCCAGGACCTGTCGGCCCGTTGGTGGTCAGCAAGGACACAAGTATCAGCAGTAACAAAACATGTAAACACTTACGTAACCTGTCACATCGATCGGTGCGTCTTTGTGTGTTCTTAAACGGTTATCCATTTGTATGCGAGAAGCAAAGAGTATACAAATGTGTGTGTATGAGAGAGAGAGAGAGAGAAATAGAGAGAGAGAGAGAGAGAGAGAGAGAGAGCGAGCGCTGAACAGGCTTTTTGGATGTTTTGTGGTTTGTGTTTTACATTTTTCGAATAACTTAACAGTGATGGTTTGATACTTTGTTGTGTTGGCGTATAAAGCTCTTTAAAAACTGCTTGCAGAGCGTCTTATTATCTTCGGCGTGTTCATGACACGCAAAAATGCACAGAACGGTGTTTCGATTAATAAATTGCTCAAACCTGGACACCATTCAAGCGACAGCCATAAAACCGTCGCACGATCGATCACGGTGGCATGGGGCGGATAGGATTCTGGTGCTAGTTTGAATTACTCCAGCACGAAAAGCTCAAGAACAGGGAAAAAAATATTGAAAAGAATACCAAGCACACTACGCTAGCACGCACATTAAGCCCTTTTTGGCAATGGATTTCAGTTTAACACCGCCGCACGCTGAACCGGAACGGAAAATTCCTAGAACAGAGGGGCCAGGGGGTGATAGGAGGTCAAATTTGAATCTAGTGGCAGCCAAGCTAGGGAGATGATTTAATATGCAATACTGCTGCTGGCTGCCAAAAATGAGCAGTTGCTGAATATTGGGGTGCTACGAGAGGAGGTATACTCGCCTGCGATTCTCCAAGCGTCTCGTGACGGTGTCGTCCTGTGGACAGCATAAATTAGAATTTTCATCACGATCCGAAAGACGACGCCGAGCTTTTCAACGCTGGTGGTTGTATGTGGATAGGTTTCGAAGTGGTAGCGACCGGTTGACCGGCTTTCACGTCCAATGACAGTTTCTCCATACACTCTCCCTATCTCTCTCTCTCTCTCTCTCTATATATATATATATATATATATATATATATATATATATATATGCCATTCAGTGCCATTCTCCTCCTCGAGGCTGATAATGACGATGATAATATTAAAACCCGTTTCGCTCGTCTCTTGACGCCCGATCGCGGCCCGGGAATAAAATGGCTAATTAAAATTCAATCGGTTCGGAAAACTTTGTCCACTTGCTTTGCCGCACATCGACGAAAACGTTTTGGTTAATGAGTGCCTTGGAAACTCCGCGGCTGCACGACAATTTGGACGGAATTTTAATAGCACACTACATGTTTTTGCGCTATTTTCATTCCATTCACTATCGCCAAATATGGTTATGCTTTAATAGAGATTTTGGCGTCTATCCAAACGTTTGCTACAACTATGTATTATAAATTCTCTACCTTACAAGAAGGTATCTTTTTCAAAAGCATGAATAAATATACGGTAGCAAATATTCATCATTTTCAAGATAAAAGATCAATTCTAAATAATTTAAATATTCAATATGCTTGTTCAAAAAGTTCATATATTCAAAAAGTTTAAAACATTTGGTATTTTATGACACACTGCACAATTTTATTTCGAAATGATATCTTGAAGGAATAGGCAAACAAGCGGATTAAGATTTTTGGAAATACTTTAATATTCCAAAATATATTAATGGTTTAATACAGTAAATAGAATTTGTTATAAGCCTCATAAATTCAATCAGTAATGAATGATCTTGTGGGAGTTGTGAACATCTTATCAACCTTATTCATTGTGATCCGTGTTGTTACTATTTTAAATACATGGAAACATCATCAAGAGCCAAACAAACGTGCTTAGTAAAATTAGATAGCCAACCTTCCATCGTCGAAGCTTTCTCAATGAACCACGTAAGGCAGCGAAGGAAGAACTGGACGGGTTCAAAGAAATGGACATTGTATGTGTGACAAAGCGGACCCGACCGGGCATACAACCAAACATTAAGGCCACACGCAAGGTAGCATTAGCGTATTATGTGCGGTAGACTCTTTATTTTCCTTTTGTTCTCCCTTCCCTTTCACCAATGCAAGGATGTCCTGCGGCCTCAGGCGTTTTGTATGATTTGGCCCACCATGTTGTATTTATTGCCTCCAACACGATAACACCGGCTTATCAGCAAACCCTCTTGAAACATTACTCCTCTCGCTCTCTTTCTCGCGAATGATAACCCCCAATGGACAAAATGAACCCAAAAATGGACAAGACATTTGTAGGCTATTGTGAGTTTTTTTTTTAAATAAGAAACTTTGATGGGAAAATGGTTTGCCACATGACCGAAATCTCAGCCACTACTACACGCTAGGGAATTGAAGGAAGGAATAGGTGATTTGGCAGCCCGAAGAAATGTCTCAGTAACATGATGGAAAAGACTCAATCCCTCACGTGTGATGTTTCACAGCGAGGGCAAACAACCGTGTAGGTCAACCGCGACCTAAACTCGTTCAACAATGAACAATCGATCGTCGTAGCGGAGGGAGAGGGAAATCATTAAAGTAGAAAACCGAGGCGGGTCGGCCCGTGTTTGGTGCAATCGATGCAGTTTTTTCTGTTGGTACACTTTTTACGCCCTCGAGAGGGGCGGAAAAATTAAATTTTCAGGAGCGAGCGATCGACGGGTGTGTTCGATTGCTTTCAACCAGGTTGGGCGAGTGTCAGTGTGTCTTCGTGTGCGTGTTGTTACTAGTTTTTATTCGCGGCGGTTTACTACTGCGGCGACCCGAACGAACCCGAAAGCCCCGAACAGGGTCACTCACAAAATCTCTGGTCACTCACTCAGTGTTTGGAAAACCTTGAACGCCATGTGTGAGTGTGTATAGTTTTTTTTGTGTGTTTAGAGCTTTCGCCGTACGAAGGTGAACGAAGCGTAAGATTAGCTAAAATTTCCACCTTTTGAGCAAACTTACGGGCTGGTTGAATATGTGATGGTACAACGAATGTGTATCAGCTTCTGTCACTCATCCTTTCCTCCCTCTTCCCTCCCATCGCCACCCCCGTCCTAATGAGCACAGCGTTTGTGCATTTTATTTCCATCGGTAGACAAAGCAGGGAACGCACGGTCGGCATTTAGGGTAAAAAAGTAGATAATGAAATGTTACGCCAAAGGATGGAAAGCGAGGGTGGTGTTTTGCGGTAGTTAGGATAATGGCATGTATGAATAGTTTTTCCTTCCTCTCCTTCCCTGAGCGGACAAGACAATGACTGGGATGCGTCAACAACGAACGGCACGCCATAACATTCAACGTTTACCAATGAAACACGCAGTGATGAATGATGGAGCCAATTCACCCTCGCTGGAATTGTTTTCACACAACATTTCCTACCAATGGACAAGAAAAAGTCATTGTCACGGCTTTGGAATCAGAAATACGGTCACATTTCAAGCCATTTTTTCAGACTATCTGCCTCACAGGTTTTGTTTGCTAAGAGGAATATTGTTAATGTTTTTGTGAAAAAATATATGAAAAATATTGTTCTAGATAAAGAGAATGAAAAATTGATAAATTATATAAAACTGTTGATTACAGAATATTAATTGTTTAATAATGTAATAAAATAATTGAACAATTAAAAATAATAAAAACCATAAATGAGATTGAATTATTACTGTAATCAACATAAAAATATGCTAAATTTCTGCGAGGATTCACCAGATCCAAAATTCTATCTCAACCATTTGTTCTCAAATTAACCAACTGGCTAAAAGCTTGTTGCTGATTGCAATATGTTAAACATGAAAAGCGCATATAGTGCTTTATCCATCGGTAAGCACTGGTCTTGAGAAGCATGTCGGATAAATCTTCAAATCTCCCTCCCTCACCTATGGCTGAAGATTTTGCTCCTCGAAGTAGATCTGCTAATGCGTGGTGAAGCGAAATCGTTGAAAATAATAAAGTTTGCAAATAAATATTCAGTCCCTTGCTACCAACTAGAACGCGCACGCTTCGGGAAAGAGAGTAGGATTAGTTACACCGTTTGAAACAATAAACGGCAAAACGACATGTGTATGTTTTAACTGTTCACTTTTTTGGTCCTATCGTCAATCAAACCAATATAGCTTAAGAAGAACATTGTGGGAGATTGCGTGAAAAAGCTGTGCGAAAAAATGTACAATAAAACGCATGGCGGAATGGAAACAGTGGTGTCACTGCTCAGAAGACTCTTTACACAGGTTTTTCGCCCTACGGGGGCTAAGAATGCGAACGTATGAGTGCGAAAGCAAAATAAGCAAGAGCAAACAAAGCAAAAAGTCTACAAGAGGTTTGTTTTGTGATCTTCTGTTGGCGTTTTTTATGTTTTAGGCACTGTAAGGCAGTTCTAATTTCGTTAGTTCTAAGTTCTTCGTTTTTAGTTCTTGGTTATTATTAAAGAAACAGTTACAAATAAATAATACCACACAATCATGTTTCTGCTCTACGGAGTAAAGATAGAAATTGATATTTATTAATTTAGAGAAGTTATGGCCGTATTATGGTCGTATCGTTAAGAGGAATTGTTATAATAGTTACCCATTGTTAAATTGATTTCGTAAGTTTTGTCAATAAAAAACAAAATCATTTTAGATTATTTTAGAATGCATGAGCCAGAGAATTTAGCATCAACTTAGAAGAAATAGGAATCAATTTACGAAGCGTTCACAATCGATTGGAAAATTCTTCCCATTGTCCAACCGAAGCATGATGCCACCTTCTTTGCGCTTTGTTTCCATCCAATTCAAAAAGGTGACAATAGTCGTGATACAGAAGATTTTCTCACACAGCGGGCGTGGGTAGCTGTACTCCAAAATTTATACATCCCAAACGGAGGTTTCTGCGAAAGCCTCTCCCAAAAGGGTTGTTTTGTTTTCTTTCCATCCCTCCACACCGTACATCCTGATGGCACGCATCGTGAATTTTCCCGCAAACTTTCGCTTCGATTTTGACTTGGACTAGAAAGGGGAGGACTCATTTTGGGACAGAAAAACAAACACCACCATGAGCATATTTGGGAGTGAAGGTTTGAAATAAAAAATTTAAAACGAAAAAAACTAACCATGTATTTGTTACATTTGTCGGTTGTGTCGTTGCTTTTCTTTTGTTGTCCAATGCGTGCCACAATCCGATAAACACTTTGTGCGATGAGATCACACGAAAAGGTACCAGGATGGCACGCAATTATTTATACATTCCGATGAAATATTTATCCTGTACTTGGCGATGAAAGAGAAGGGAGAAGTAGAGAGATGAAACATGCCATCCAGGTGATCGGAATGGTAACTATTTTCGCCCAACAGAGATATGTTTACTTCTTTTATTTTGTTATTTATCCCTGCTCAAATCGGAACCATCGGCCCGAGCTCCGGGGCTGTCAGCAATCAAAGGTTATTTTTACAAATCGTGGTTCACTACGGTAGCTGTTCATTTTGTGTCGCAGGTGTGATGAGAATAGATCCAAATAGAGAGTTCCTCAATATCGCCTTGAACTTACACCGGTCGTGTAGCTTCCCACCTGATCGATATTAGAAACAGAATACAATATGTTTTTCTTCCTTGTTATTCGAACCGATTCTTATGTTGAAACTTATGTTGCTCATTGAAAGCTCTAATGTTTGGAAAAGGGCGATACATTTGAATAAAAATTTTCCAGTATCCAGAAATAATTAAATAAAGCAAAATAAAGTAAAATAAAAATAACTTATTTTTCTTATTCAAGATATATTTTTTGTAAATGAAAATAACTTTCAATAAAAAAAAAAGATTATTATCAAGCTTCATGAGACTGTGGAGATGAATGTTCCCTGTGTAGGAAGTAAATAAATCAAAATATTCTTACGTAGCATCACGAATGTATACACACACACCTTCTGCAAGACAGTATCGTAAACATCCGGCGAGAATCGAGACGGCTTCCGTCAGCACCATCCCCTCTCGTCGATTATGTCTTATAATGCAATCCTAATTACGTTTGGAGTCTTTAGCTCGTGCGGTATTTGCGCGTATCCTTGCGTTTCCTCTTCTCGCTCACCTTCCGTCATTTTTCTTTTGGCATCATGAGTGAGGCCGGCCTCGGGACTCGATGAAGCATTAATAACATAAATCAATGCCAACTGGGACGACCCAATTCTCTCTTCTCCCTTTTCGAAGGGCGAGTTGCCAATCGTTGCCCGATGTCGGTAAAATGCAATAATTGCCGTACTCTGACAAACTCGCATTAATTTTTTTCGCCGCTCACGCCAAGCGTCTCAAAAGTGCGAAAGTGTCTACGAGTGCGGCTAAATGCGCTGTTGGTCGTCAGCACATGGTGGGCCGGCCCGCTTCTGATCGCGTAAATTATTGAAAAGTATGAAGCAGGAGGGGATGACATTTTGCAATCGCTAAGCCGCAGATTATCATGTTTGTATTGTTGTTGCATATTTTTATTTTCACTTTGGTCTTGCAACCGTCGAATATGCTGTCGTTTTCAAAAGTTTCGGGCATTTTTCATGCAGGGGTGTCTTTTTAATATTTAAAAAATCACGAAGGAACGCTGCTGCTCCACGGAGCGCAAGTGTTACATCTCGTTCACTCGTATCATACTTCTCTTTCTCTTTCTCTCTCTCTCTCGCGCGCTCTCTCTCTCTCTCTCACTCGTTTTGCTCGCTCTCAAATGACAACCCCTGCCCACCACCCCTGTCCTCCATTCCCCCATACTTGAGGCATTGGATTTTTTGTCGAGTTCGATCCTGGGCTCCGGAATCGGAGCGACTCACTTATTGCTAGTCCGCATGGTCTGAAGGTTGAACCAGACGAAACGGAAACTTATCTTGAACGGGACGAAAACAGCTAGTAGTAGCTGAGTAGTAGCGTGTGGTAGTGGATAACATTTTCCAATCAACTCGTCTCAAACTCGTTACCAAAAAAATTTTTCTGAAATTCCAAACAGTGTCTGTGCGTGTGTGCATGTCTGCCTGTGTGGGTTTGTGAACTGTTTCCGAGTACGTATAGGAGCCACCGGAAAAGGAGAACAGCCGCTCAATATCCCGTGACCAACAACAGCAACATCAACAGTAAGCTACTAGCGCTGCAAAACAAACAAAAAGCAAACAAAAATCGTCCAAACCCGCAGATCTGTGATAACACGTAGCAGTGCAAACAAATTTAAAAAAAACCTCCCCGTGAAAAGGTGAAAAGTGCATCCCGCAGCCAAAGCGTCAGGATCGACAGCGTTGTTCATCTATGTGTTTGAAACAGAGCGCTCTAGCGAAGGCACCCTCGTATCGGTGTCTGTGCCTTGTGAGTGTTTCTTTAGTGCGCGTGAATGCGTTTCTGTGAGTGTGTTTATATATGTGTCTGTGTATGTAACCGGTGACATTTTAATCTAGAAGGAACCAGGAACGAAATCCGGTTGCTTGAGCAAGCGCTCCCGGGAGGGAAAACGAGGGACCACTTAGTAGCGAAAATCGTGCCCGTTTGCACAATCAATCACAAAGTCTGCTGTAGTGTATTTATATGTGTGGCTGTATTTTGCTGGGAGGTTTCCACCAGCCAACGGAGTTGTGTTTGAGTGCCGTTGCACCGTACCGTAGCACAGAGCAGTGACGATCTTGTCGAGAGCGAAATTGTCATCCACGCGACTGGTAGCTTCGGAATCGCGAAGATGGAATGTTTTCGTCGTACCGGGAGCCAACGTACGTCCCATCTACCGCACTAAACGGTGGCACATCCGTTTCGGGATACCCTCCAGGCGCTGTGATGTGATCCTGACGCCTGAAAGCCGACACGAACGATCACCTCTGCGTAGATCACGCCATAGATCTCCGTTCACTTACGGCGCACCAACAAGTCGAGGCGGTATGGCACGGCAAACAGCCGTCAGCCCTCGGTAACGTTCGCCTTCCCTCTGCCACCATCCCGTCACCTCCTCTTTGCGTGGTTCCAGGCATCCGACGTCCGCACCAGCACTCGCGACTTCATCAATACCGTCCATCAACACAAGACACACGACCAAAAAACGCCAGATGCAGCCGTCGTGACAGAAGGAGCCAAGAAGCAAGCGTTTTGTGATCCACCCCCGGCCTGGTGGGGTGGAACAGAGAAGGTGCTAGCAAGAGAAGGCAGTAGCACTGTGGTTCAACTACTGTAATACTATTTGGAATACTATATCTACAACAACTCCTACCCAACAGCTGCACCCGAGAAGGGTTACAGCACAAAACACTGGAACGGAACAATACGGAAATCCAAAGATTAGCTAGACTAGAATTAGCTGGTGCGATTACCTACTAGAGTATTTCATAGCCACTACCAGCAACTACTGAAACCTTTTACATACTGCGCGAATGGGGCAGCAGCAAACTAAAGCAAAAAAAAACGACCCCCAGGAATCCAGATAACCAAACAAAGGCAACATAAGAGAATAATAATTGCAACTACAAAGCTTTAACGTACCCCCGATAACGAGAATACTACTCGTTTGTATACTAAGTACTAATACCACTAGCGTATCGCGCACGCTAATAACACGACATACGTTTAAAAAAATCTTTGTTATTTCGTTTTTCGCATTTGCTGCTTGTATGCGTCACAGTGGCTGTCCCACGAGGATACTAGTGGCATAATCTCACGGGGTCACAGAAGAATAAGTGTATTTGTGTGTGCGTAAGTGTGTAATTGAGAGATAGAGAGATAGAGAGCGATAAAGAGAGGAAGAGATAGAGAAAAAACGCAAAGATAACGGCAAAATAAACACAGAACAGCGACAGAAGCGGCGTGCCGAAGAAGGTTCGCCGCCTCCAAGACGCCTCAGCAGTGTGCAGCCTGCTCAATGCCTGCTCACAGTGCCTGCTGATGCCAGCTAGGGCGTTGCACGTCGGTAAAGCGAGAGGCCTCACCTCAAGTGACCCAAGTGCCTCCATAGAATACTAAGTGTAGTGTGCTGGTGGGGTTCGCGTGCATGTGAGCACGTGAGTAATTGTGCTTGCGTGCGTGTGTGTATGTGTGTGAGTGTGTGCGTTGCGGCAGAAGATGAAATAATGGCTGCCGTCGCGGGCCTGTACGGACTGGGCGATGATTCGCGCCATCAGCGCCAACGGAGACAGCAGGCGCAGCAGGCGAACCAGGATAAGACAGACAAAACGCCCGATGGCCTCAGTGAACCGTAAGCGATAACCTCATCACTCTTATATCCTCCATCACCAGTAGTAGACTGGTGGTGTACGTAGTTTGTATCAGTAGTTCGGCTTTGCAGCATTGGTAGTGCTAAGCGATTTAAAATACACCTCGTTAAGCAGCGCATTAAAACCTATTATCAGCGACTACAACATCTCATGCTGAAGAACTTCAATATCTCACAAAATCTTAACGTTCTATTATGCTTTGATACTCAGTCTAACATTGACACAACTCGTCCATGAGGACCATTCTAACTTAAGCGAAGATCACTAGATATACCTCAAAATCAACTAATCGATAGTTCCTAAGATAAAATGTACATTTTTTGTCACTGCAGTTGAAAAGCTGCTAAATTATTTTCGATTTCGAATTATTTGTGATTTCACTTGTGATGAAATTTTAATGTGAAATTTGATGAAATACTTATATAAACAAAATATAGATTGTTATGTTGTGCAAAATGTATATTCTGAATCAATATGTTATTGTTTTGAAAATGAAAATATATTTATTTGGTATGCTATACATATTTTTACAATTCTATTTTAATTTATTTTAAATTATTCTTATAAATTATGATTCGTCCTGTTTAATTTTGATGGAAGTAGGCTTATTTTTTATCATCTCTTTGTAATTAAACTTTTTTAAATATTTTAGGTATGTATATAGAAATAATTTTATTATTTTATTCATTAAGAACGTCCTGGCCGTATTGCTACCGGGAATTAAAATATGTTTGCACTTTTACATTCGAAATATTTTTATATCTACTTCAAAAAAATTTACATTATTACATTTACGAACTATTTCGAATAAATTTTTATTTTCGTTTTTCTGTAAAAATAAAGCATTTATTTCTTCCAGATGCAAGCAAAATAATTTTAGAAAATCTCTTTTTGTATTGAACCTTTTTGACCTTTTGGCAAACCGATAAGACATTTTAGTATGAAACAAACACAACATGTACTGATTCTTTTATTTAAACAAACTATTTTCTATTGCTTCTCATCTAATTAATTTACTATCCGTAAGTTTGATCTATTCTTTGAGCGCAAATGAATTGGTATTGTTTTTTAAAGATCTGGGAAAAAATTTTGGTTCTTTCGAATAGATAGTAAAAAACGAACCCAAAATAACTATTCTTTCTCTTTAGAAAGTAGTACCTCTTGGCTCTCTGAAGCTTCTCACAAATTTATATAGATAGGAATTATTCAACGAGTATGACGATCGTTTTGTGATTAGTTAAACCTCGTTCGTTCTCGATGAAAATTAAGCAAAAACGAATGGATTGATGAATTGATGAATTGATAGACTTCATAACAAAAAATTAAAAATTCATTAAATTTGAAAACCTGGCTGCATGTCGTAAAGCCCATCGCCACAAATATCCTTCTCTATATTGCCAGCAGGAACATATGACCAAACTTGACTGGAACCAATGTTTTCAAGCCCGCCAAGTAAAAACTTCCTATTACTCTCGAATAAAAAAACATCGAATTTTAAAGACACATAGTGGCGCAAACTAAACGTGCGTCAAATTGTGTAGCTTCCAAGCCGGGGCGTGCGAAATGTGTGAAATTGCTGTGAGATGATACTTCCTGTCCCATTTTCCAACAACACCTTCAAATTGTTGGCACACATACAGATGCTCACGGACATTATTGCATCCGTTCCGCACATAACATAACGAGCCCGGCAATGGTTCCGTAAGAAAAACGCTACCACGGGGGCAGCTCGCCTCCACAAGTGATTCGATTTGTTATCTCCCGTGGTCTCGAGGAGGACATAGAGGGATGGCGGAGCAATAAAAAAAACATATTATATAGTCGGTTTTCTCTGCTTCGTTCTCACCACAGGTCAGATTTTTTTCATGTTGTGGTTCTTTTTTTTAGTTGCTTTATGGGTTCGTTTCAGAATGCGATTCCTCCACAGAGCTACGGAACGATCAAAAAACCATCTATCCTGTCAGCTTCACGGGGCACGTACACGTTTTGGATCACATCTTATAGTTGAGTTTTTTTTATATGTGCTACTATTATTCTTCTGCTGAGTAAGCGAGTTCTGCGTGCGTCGTGCGAGACCGAAACTCAATAAGGAAAGAAATATGCTCCGGACGGATCTTATTCGAACGACCAAGTTTCAAGTGGCATGGAAGTGGAGCAATTTTCACAACCGACTGGGCGGCGATTTAAAACACGCAAATCGTGTTACCGGCATAGTCATACTTCGGTGAAGAAGTCAGTTCCGGTTCGGGTTTAAGCTAAACGTTGTTAAATCTTATATGAGGATTTTCTTGATTTGTTGAGCAGCTCCGGACATTAAACTATCCGCATGAAACACCGCAAAACATTCCCGGCGTGGAATCTTTTTCGTTCGCGCTTTGTGTCAGCATTTTGATTTGATTTTTAAACACCTTCTAGCGCTGTCACTGTCGCACCGCCAAAGAAACAGAACGTCAATCGTCAGCCTGTTGCTGCTCGTTACTTATTGGATCCAAATTCCTACATCATTCTGTCAAGGATAAAAGGGAAGAAAACAGACCCACGCACACACACACACCCGCCTATGCGCATGAGTGCTTCTACTGGTTGAAGAAGCCATAAGTGTGATCCTCTTGTAGCGCGAAAGTACATATTGACATACTCGCCCTTCTTACATACGCATAACGCCTGATCGGTGTTGACGAAAAGCGGAGAAAACGAGAATGAAAAAGAGCAAAACAACGAAAATACTCAAACAAGGGAAAGGTGTTAGGAATGAAACGAGCGAGGCAAATAACAAGCATCGCGTCGTTTTTTTCCTCCTAGGTTTTGGTGCTGGGGCTGGGGAAAGGGGTTCCGGTTGCTTCAATTCCACTCACACAGCAGCTGTAAATGTACGGTACCAGTAATAATGGAATGTAGATAATCAAATTAGAAAACGTAATGGAGGAGCATTATAGTTTATGATTCATTGAGCGGAAAATCGATCGGGCGCGTGGCGCGTGTTGTAGTGCGTGCTGTAGCACGGTTGTTCCACCGTCGGGTGGGTCAAAAGCGTGACTGAGAATTTAGGGTAGGTGTACTTTGCTCATGCCGTCCCTTGTCGTCCATGCAACGAAATGTGAAACCAGCTGCAAGAGAAAGAGAAGAAACGAAATATATTAAAAAAAAAACTCAAGTTTAATCGCTTCTAATTTATGTTAAGCGAGTCTTCCTACTCGAGGACGCTTCAAGTGAAGTGGATGAAATTCAATTTATTTCTTTTATGATTCCATACTAGCGGAAAAAAAGAAACTAGTGGTAAATTATCAGTTCACAAACGTGTTAAAGAAGCTATCTTTATTTACTTAGATATAACTTTCAATGTTGTGCAGATGGTTAAAAAATCCAAAGGATAGTACTTCTGAATCTGCTTAATGCGAAATTAAATCGGAGTTCTCTGACGGAAAAGCTAAGGGTCTACGGTGCTGATTTGGAAAGCAGTAGGAACAGTATCAAAAGCAGTGAAAAGCGGTTGGCGAAAACAAAACTACACACGTGCACGGTATATTCAAATACGCTTCCAGACAGTGAATAACCAAAATAAACTGGTTAATTGAAACGTTCTTCTGCCCACGGCTGCGACTACTTTCTCCTTTCACCCTGAACCGAATAGGAGGCGCGTACGGTACCAAAACCCATCATGACAATCGGTGCGGTATATCGGTCTACCCCGGGACGAGAACCTGTGGAGTGCAATTTGCATGACAATGAACCTCAACTTAATTAAAAGCCCAGCCATTGGCTTTGTTGCAGTAGCAACAGCGGGTTGATTTCCATCCGCAGCGCACAGAGCTCGTGACGTATTTAGTGGACGAAGCTCAATGATTACCTTTTCCTACCTGCAGCTTCTCATTCGTTGTCTATATGCTGTATGCACCGTCTGAGACAGATAACACACCTACACTTACACACCTACACATAAACATCACGCACCTGAGAGGGGCAGGAAATCGATAGTTTCACAAAGTAAACTTACTTGACGAACGCGCAAAAGAGCTCATAAAGGCTTCGAACCGAGTGCGGCTCCAGGCGCCTTCATGGTGCATTGACATTTTTTATTTATATTTTTCAGCTTTCGTACGATCGTTTATTAATAATCACTATGTAGAATCAGTCTTCCTTAAACACAAGATAAATGTCGTGCTCAAACCGGTAGAGTAATACGGTTCTGTCCTGAAGGAGAATTCAAATTATAATTTGTTAAAGTGCACAACACAATTGGTTACGAAACAGTACGAAACAGTGGTACCAAAATCTCCCTTCCACATCTGAACTGGGCCATGCCGAAAAAGGAAACAAATTTTAAGCTATTTATTACTATCCGCCCGTTCCATGCTGGCAACACAAAGCAAGGAAGCGGGTTCTACCCACCCGGTTGCGACACTGCAGTAGTTTCATGTCTTTTTCGAGGCGGGTTGGATGGGTGGAACGGGTGGTGTGTCCGCCACTGCACCACACTGCATTCTGCATGGGAAGGAGAAGGAGAATGTCCTAGATGGTTTGTTGCGATTTACTCCAAACGACACTAGTATGTGTTGGCATTTGTGTCGAAAATTGAATCAGCTGCAAGAGCCAGAAATGGGTCCTTTTGGTTTGGCCTCGTTTACATGAGCATTGCTAGGCTTCGTCATTCGCACATTGACGTCATGCGTGCCCTAAAATGTCTGGCAACCAAAAATGGCAGAGAAAAAGAGAAAAAGAGAAAGAGAGAGAGAAAGAGAGAGAGAGAGAGAAAGAGAAAGAAAGAGGTGCAAAATTTGAAGTTGAACAAAAATCCACTGCAAATACTGCACCAAAACGATGAAGCAAGAATTTGAAGGGCTTGCGATCGAGCCGAGCCCAAGAATTTACGCTGCTTGTTGGTTATCACTCGATCATTCAAGGAGGAAGAGGACTTCACTGTCCAATCGCATAGAGTGTGGGAACATCAGACAAGACAAAAACGCAGATTAGAAACATAACACGCGGGCGTGCGCGCACGCTTGCACCTTGACGCATTTTCGAAATGCGGTCGTCGTGCGGGGCATGTGATGACGTCCGTCGATGACCTCGTGGTTTACATTTTTGTTGTGATGTTTGTCTCCGGGTTCAATTTCAGTGTTGCTTGACTTCGTGTTTTTTTATGAAACGAAAGTGCTGCTTTAAATTATGTTTTACACACTCACACACTTCAAGCGGATTTGCAGAACAAACGATGATTCTACCAGTAGAGAAAACCTTCTGCACTCAAAAACAACTTCATTCCGGTTGCACGATATGTTTCGCTTACGAGCTGGTCACCTAATGGGTTATTCTTAATGGTCAAATATATAATTCACTCAGTGCAGTATTGAGTAAGCCTCCTATCAAAAACAAACAATGCAAAAATGAAATCGACCAGGCAAAGATTGCGTGACAAATATATGAGAATTGTTCATTTCTAGTAAAAAAAGTTTCTTCTTGATAAACGTATTTTGGTTGAGGAAACTGTAAAATAAAAACATAAAAAATAATTATCTTGTGTGACAGATAAACACACTAGTTGCTCAACTGTCCCACAAGAGGGAGCTACTATCCGGATATTTAAAGAGCCCTCTACCGGAAAGCACGCAAAACCGCCTCGACAGTGTCGAGTAGCGTCGCTCGAAACGCTATTCGAGCAGCGAAATCGAATCGTGGTACGGAACTAAGCAAAAGCTCCAAACCATACCACTGCCCCTGCGCTCTTCGCATCAACACTAATAACAACATCTTGCGAAGGGCTTTCACCAGAATTGTTGCAACTTTGGTGATTTTATTTATTTTGTTTTGCTGTCATGTTTCTGCTATGTGCAAGCCATTCTGAACAAAACGGGTTAAAATTTTTAAGTGTCACCATTCGCGTGACTCCTTACAGCTCGAAGCGTCCACGAGCAAAAAAAATATGCTTCTCTTCCGCAACTCGAGAATTAGTTGGTGTGGGTGCGATGCTAACATTTCTTTTGCGCATAAACAATGCAGCAAATTCGAGCAAAGCGGTGGTGGTGGAGGAAGCATTGGAATGGAACGAGAAAACAAATAACGACGAAGGGCAGCAAACACTGTGCGGTTCATCACGATCGATGACCGTATCCGGTAGTGTGCGACACGCTATTATTAGTGCACCATAACCGATATACATAAATACCGTCGTCCGGTTTTGTGTGTTGTTTTTTTTCGTTTCACTAGCCGCAAGGAAGAGAGAGCGGTGGATGGCAAACGGGCCACAATGTTGGTGCAAAGGGGTTGAAGGTGATGTGTGAAGATATCGTTCTAAAAATAGATCTCATCAGTACGTTTCCTCTCCCTCTTTGCTACCTCATCGTCACGGTTTTTTTTTCGTAAACTATTTCGTCCCTCTTTCCGAGCTACTGTTACTTCACCACGTTATGTCTTTCTTTCCTCCTCCGTACCTTCTGCTGCCACATCCTTTGTTTTTTTATTCTTCTTTACTTTGGTGATGCGTAACCTTCGGTCCCGAGATCGAGCGCTCTCACACTCTTGCTCTTTTTCTATCTCTTTCTTTCTCTCTCTCTCTCTCTCTCTCTCTCTTTCTCTCTCTCTCTTTATCTCTCTCTCTTTCTTTCTCTCTCAGGTGCTCTCTCATATGCACACTTTTAATTGTATGCGCTTATGGTAATGGGTGATTGGTTGCTATACAATCGCACATACACAGTCAATCTGTTGTTATAGTTAAAATTATGTGATTCGAGCTTCAACGCAACCCCCCGTTTTACCAATCGGTTGAAGAGCTCTTATTTACAAAAAAGTCACCAAAATCCTTCTCTCAAAATGCAACATGAACAATCGTTCGTTATAGCATGCGTCATGCGGCCACGTTCGATGACCGAATGAAGAAAGGGATGTAAGATAGTGCGAGTCGTAAGGGGTGGCGAAGGGTCAATGCAGACCTTGAGTTGTTTTCTTTTTGTTCATGGTATTTCGGGGCCGTTAGGTCAGCCAAGTTTTCAGCAAGGCAAACATGCTCTCCACAATGTCTCTCGCAGTCGACACACGTAACATCTCATCGCTCTCCGCTTCATACGAGTATGGGCGGAAGCTGCATTGGAAGCCTGCAGCATTGAGAGCATCAGACGGGCTTACCGTGGGATCGCTCCCAAACGGTGGGTGAGAACGTCTCGCGAGCGTGTTAGAAGGTTAATCATAGGGTTTGCCTAAGCTTCGACCAGCTGGCAGATGGTTTTTGTTGGACTTTACTGCATTGTGCCGAACCCGCACACAAACCCGACCATCGAACGGAATTCATGTCGATTGGAAGCAATTTCTCAAATGATTTCAAGTGCGATCCCTCCTCGCTATCAAAACAGCGTGAGAAATGGTGTGCTTACGATTAATTGTTCATTCCGAGCGTCCAGATAGCGATTATAGAAACACAAAACGCGTCATCGTCACCTACGGTCTACTATTTAGAAGCGACCGTCTTCGTCCATCTTCGTCAGCGAAAGTTAATCCAGCCTTCTGGATCCAATTATCTCCTCCATCTTAAAAGATTCAAATAAAACAATCCTTCAATCCTATTTCTTCTGGCTCCCTTTTCTCATTTCTCTATTTTTTCTTTATTAACTGCTGTAAAAGTGATTTTGGTTTGATTTCTTTCGACGTTACTTTCACATTTTAAGTCAAAAATCAGTAAGAAATGCTGCATTCCGTTTCCTACCACAGTGAGCAGTTTTTACTCTTCTTTATTGTCCCTCCCTCCTTCACACATTCTTCCCTCTCCCCTTCTACCTCTCTCTTTCTTTCTTTTTCTCTCTTATTCACATCCTACGAATGGTGAACACATGTTCTTTCTAGATGCTCTGACATATTCCCACGATTTACGCTAGCCCGATGTATACGAAAACTTATCACTCGGACTAGACAGCGGACGATATTCCGGCGCCGGAATTAAGGCAATTGAGCAGCAAATGGGAAACTGAATGTTGGTGTATGTTAAAAATAAATTATTCGAGGAAACCTTGCGCCATACCCGGCGCATACAAAACATACGTTTCGACCATCCCTGCAAGCAGCTGCACCATCACAAGCGTGCCTCATTTTTTCCCCTGGTGAAAGTAATGAGCCAAAAACAAATCCATCTGGCAACAAAAAATAATCAGAACACGAAACAAAACGAACAATTCCACGTGGAGACGCCTGGTGTTTTTCATCAAAACGCAGCAGCGTCATGACTTAGGACACAGACAACCACCTTTATTGTTCTCTTATAACGCTTACGATATGAGTTTTTTACATCTTCCGGATCCAAGGAAAAAAACTCCTTCAGTGGCTCCAGTGATGCAGGACAAATAAAGTTTGGTCCTTTGAGCTGCTCGTTTGTGGGAATTTCTAACATACTTCCTCCGTCCAATCACCGTGAAACCCACTTTCGTTCCATGGGACCACGTGCTCTTAACCCTGCATTTCCGGGATCAATTTGTGTGTGTGTGTGTGTGTGTGTGTGTGTGTGTGTGTGTGTGTTTGTATTTGAGTTTGTATCTCTATTTTGGAGCGTGTCCAGCGCACACTTCCGATTAGGAGGACTGCACTCGCATGATACGCATTTGTGATGGCTCATTAGGACACGATCCTACCGTCTTGGGACGTAACGCGGTGCTTCAATGCGGGTTTTTGCCGCCTCTCTGGCACACGATTAAAGCTTGGAGAAGTTTTGTTATTTTTTTGTCTTCATATTTGCGGATGAGCTTCCCGCAAACTAAGAGCTCATTATTTGATCCTTTCGGTAGGTGTAGGCACGAAAGAGACAGTGCTTACCCTCGTCCTGGTACTGCTCGCAACCACTGCTGACGTAAATCAGAAACGTGTCAGTGACTCGTGCTCTTCACGCTCCTCACGTTCCATTCCTGCGACTTCCCTTTTGCACACGCACACCTACACGCACAAGAAGCGCGCGGTTCTCTTTGGCACACAGACGTGAACATACACACGGGAGCGGAGGGACTTTCTTAAACCTCGACACACAGTGGTGAAGGTCATCAAGACACGCTGAGAGTCCGTTTACGCTAAGTTGTTGTCTTTCTTGCACGTTCGCTCACAACTAAGTTACAGTGAGCGTGGATGAAACAAAAGAGAGAGAGAGAGAGAGAGAGAGAGAAAGAGAGAGAGGAAGAGAGAGCTTGTTAAAGAAAGAGAGAAAATCGTTTCCTATAAGCCTTAAGCCACCGGAATAAGACCTTATGGTGAAACAAACATAAATAAATCAAAAAAGAGTTGAATGAAGAAGAGCAAATACACTATTGAAACACCGAAAAATGGCATCACCATTGCAGATGTCAGATAATGTAGATGATGCAGCAAAACCGATGCCATACCAAAAGCAATTGGATTTAGTTAATAAAATTAATTCAATAGAGTAGTAGCTCCATTTCCTTTTTGTTCCTGTTCGTTTATGTTATGTACCATCCGTAATTATTTCATAGCTGAATAGGTATGAAAGATAGAAACATATAAAAATATGAAAAAAGACTGTGGGAAATTATTTTTCTCCCAACGGTTACAAATGAAATTACAAATAGCAAATCAGATCTAACTCCAACCTCTACACAAACTCACGCGGATAACAAAACAAGAATCAGAGGAAAAAACAAAAAGAAACAGACATACAAACGCCCTCAACCGCCCAGGGAGAAGGTCTTGATGCTTATACGCCTTAAGCGCGCCTCTGTCTATGTATGTGTGTGCAATGATTGCGTGGCATGCGCATTTTGGCATGTTTATTAGACCTGCTCGTGCTGCTGCTGCTCGTTTTCCACTGCAATATCCATGCTACGAGAACAGAACAACGATGCTGCTGCTGCTGCTGCCGATTCGAGCGATTGTATCAGGGCCATGGTCACTCTGGTCGCGTTACTGTGAGTAGGAACGCGAGAGAGAAGGGAAGACACCGAGCGAGAGCGTATGAATGCTGTGGAATGCCACGCGTTTGTATGTCTTCTTGGTTCTTTGCCTGCTCGATATGGGTTTGCAAACAAGCAAGCTTACAACAAACTTGCAAATCGTGCCCGTTTACTTGAAACAATTGAAGAATGAGTGAAAAATGAAACAATAGCTTTTGTTGGCTACCTTTTTTAACAAAACTTAAAAAGATAAATTAGAGAAATATTAAAGAATGAAAACTGTAAAGATAAACAAAAAATGTTTTAAAATAAAATTTAGTAAAATGAACATGCGTAAGACTAGTAATAGCTGAGATAAAATAACATAAAGACAATAAAGCGAGCCATGCAACTACCCAAACATAAAACATCAAAAAAGGTGCGAAAAATCTAAACTATCATCTTTGCTGTTAGTCGAGTTTCAAGCCGTGATTGGAAAGCATAAGAAGGAATTTTGTTTAAAACAGGTTTGGGTGGAATGTTTCCTCCCGGTCCGATGATGACTGCTGGTGATCCAGAACTTTTTGTTTCGCCGACCCAATCGGTTACATAAAATGTATGCATATCGCTTCGCATGCTCATTCTTGCTGGAAGCATCCATCCAAGAGGTTCTTCACATTTTATACTAAAATTATAAACACTTTCATCGTTTTGGTTATGAATCTTTCGTTTTTGGAATTTCCCTTTTTTGTTTCTTTTTTTTCTTAATATTTTTATCTTTCAACCAGGACATTTGAAAAAAATCGTAATAAAGTAAAATAAGCATTAACATTGACTGTACAACCAATCACACAATCACATTTCAATCACAATCACACAGCACAGTCACAGCAGCCGGCATTTTCGGTTTTGCGTGAACTTTCTGCAGCATACGAACGCTATGCGAGTGAGAAAATGGTCGAGAAGAAAAAAAGATATGAAAAATAACATTCACAGCAGCAGCAGCGGCGACGACACACTAAACAACAGCATCAGTAACGATAAACAAAGTAACGCATGCGCATGCGGTCCGTTTTTTCCAAATGTAAGGGATTTCCCCCTCCCTCCCCCCTGATACACACAGACGCGCACCGAAAGCACACTCTTTTCGCCGTTTCCTGCAACCCTACGGCAAGGGGTTTTCCATTTATCTCGCTCGCAAGCATCGTTTCTCACTTTCTCTTACGATCTTTCTCTCAGTTTGTCGTTCACCATGACTTCACGCACATTGCAAACGTACGCTCTAGCAAACGAGAGATCACCACTAATTTCCCACATTAGCTAGGAACATTTTGAAGCTTTGTTTTTACGTGCAGTCACAGAAAGCTTGCCATCTTCTGCACATAGGTAGAATTAGATGATTTGCTTCAGGTAGGACAAAAAACATTGTCCTTTTTAAGTTTCATGTAGATGATATGCAAGAGTACTAAACATCAGAATAACGCAGTGACGGAGAGAGAGAAAGAGAGAGAGAGAAAGAAGGAGTATGAAAGCAAGAGAAAATAGCTCCAAAAAGCGCTTACCTTCGCTCTTCGTTTATAAGTGTATATGTTAACGAGAAAGAAAAAGAGAGAGCGAGACAAGGCGAAGCCGAGCGCAAAGCCACACATACTCACCCACACACCTATATGCACGGCCCCGGAGGGCGAAAAGCGTGCAAGGGGTGATCCAAGTCTGAAAATACTCGTCGCCAGCAAAAGACGATGGTAGCATTTGTCGCGTCGCCGTTTTTTTATTTGCGTGCCATCACCTGCGTACCACACCCCTCTCTCTCTCTCTCTCTCTCTCTCTCTCTCTCTCTCTATCTATCTTTGCCTATCTCTCTCCCTCTCTATATCACTTGCTCAGCATCTCTCGCACACACACACTCACACAGACAGCGTGCTTGGATTCGGTGCGACCCTGCTGGTGTGCAGTGCGCGTGAGTCGCCCGGTGCATGTGTTTCGGCCCCTTCGCTGCTCTGTAGGCGCGAGCGTGAGCGAGTGTTTGTAGCAGCCCGAAGACATAAAAAATCTGCCTCTGCGTGCGTGCAAAAACGGGCACTGGCGAGAAAGTTGGCGGCCAATCGGCCTTCGTCTCTCCCTCCGGCCTAACGTTCACTCTCGATGCGCTCGTCGGTGCGCCCTCAGCAGGCAGCAGAGTGACCGTTTCGTCGACCGTTTTTCGTCGGTTCGTCGGTTGTGACCGTATCGTGCGTGCGTGATAGTGCGTGATTTGAAAGTTTTTTTTCTTCATTTTAAATATATCTATACATGTAAATTGTCTGAACACTGCGTGTCCGCGACGGTGCACTCGCTGAGCACCACCCCGTACATCATCAAAGCAACGCGGAAATCTTGAATCGTGCCACCTTGCTATCTCCCTTAGCATCAACACACATACAGACACGGCAGGCAGGCAGGGCTTACAAGTAAAAGTCATGGATCTTCGTCGTCAATTTCGACTATCAAACAAACGAAATGCTTTTTGAGGCAAAATACAAATCCAGAATCAGTTTGAGTTTGCGTTCGAAACCACTCAGCTTTGCAGCAGAAAACTTGCAACAGGGGGAAGACACGAAATTTAGCGTGTGCGCTCGTGCCCGCCTCTTTGTGTATGTCTGTTTGTGCATGCGTGTGTGTGTGCATGCGGGTCAGTTTTGCAAAAGATTATTCGCTTTACATTGTGTGAGTGTTTAAGTCCTTCCTCAATGTGTTCGGGGTTTTTTCCGAAAATTTCAGAAGTTTTCCAAAATTAGCAAAAAAAAATAAATTGATCCAATCTACAACAAAAAAAAAAAAAAACGACGAGGGCGTGCAAGGTTGTCGCTATGCCCGTGTCTGCATTTTCGTAGTGTGTGCACTAAGTTGTTTCACGAATTCGTTTTGGGGCGCAATTTTTTAAGCAAATCCGCAAACACGATTTTTTAACGTCATGCGTGCGTTCCTGCGCGCGTGTTATACATGCGTCCGTGAAGAAGAACGTGCGCGCGCGCGCACACACATTCACACAAAAACACACAGATACAATATATGTGTGTGCAACTATGTATTAAAATTTGTGTTATGTGTGTATGTGAGGTTTTTTGTATGTGTGTCGATTATCAAAGGTATGCACCACCTTTTAATCCGCCCTTTTCTTGGGTTGTGTAGCAAATAGAATAAAATTTGCAACGTTTATCATTATTGTTGATTGTTTAAATCTTATGCATTAAAAAGAGAGATTTATCGATTACTCAATACATCCCAGCATCTTTTTTCATTCTGGTGGTGGGTGAGCGTAGGCACACATTTCAGGGTGGATTCAACAACAATCAATTTGAATTACATACACAGAAACAGACACATACAAACACGAACACAAAGTTTTTTTCATAAAAATCTGTCTCTGCATTTTGGGTGTTTATGTGCTTTGAATGTGTGTGTGTTTGTGTGGTTGTAGGTATTTATCCAGGAAAAAGGATTTCTTTATAAAGTATGCCTCTAGACGAACACAAAAAACGCCAAAATTTGAACGCAATGAAGCACAGACGAGAGTTTATGTTTTCTCAATCCGTTCTCCTGTCAACTCCTCTCGAGTGTTGTTTTGTGGAGCTCGAACGCCTAAAGTGTCCGTATGTATGTGTGTGTTGGTCTGTATGAAGCAAACGGAAAGCAGCGTATAGATAAACATACAGCAAAATTCGTGTACGGTGTGCATCAGGACGCAACGTTGAACTGTCTGTGTGCGTGAATATTTCTGTGCCTTTGCATACGTGGATTCATGTGAGTGTATGTGTGTGTGTTTACAAAAAGTGTAAAGTGCAGAAAAGAAAAAACCATCTCAGCGACAAAACCAAAGAAGAAAAAACCAAACACGAGTCTTCGTTCAACAATCAAACGAAATTCCCTCGCACACACGTTCAACGCAAAGGACCGGTAGCCATCTTTGTGTGTTGCGATATTGCTTCAATCAAACTCACGATCGACCCGACCCGACCCGATCCCAACCGCCTGCAGCGACCATTAGTGCCTACGAGTTTCACGGCGCACCAGGCGCCTCCATGGGAATCCGCCACTGGAAGCTCCTAAAAATGTTGCGATTTTGAGCTTTGAGATGCGCTGTATCGATCGGGGTACAGAGGTGTGGAATTGGGCAAAATTTCTATACATACACACGCATCGAATCTGATTTATCCGGCGAGGACAGTTTGGTTCTAAATTAGGGATTATTTAAAGTTATTTTTTCTATGCGACACCAGGCGTCTCCATCCATGTCGCATGTACGCGCTACATATGGTTTTGTATCAGTTTCATACAAAGTATAGATACTCGAGCTGCAGAATGGCCAACAGTGAAAGAGAGAAGGAGGAATAGAGAGAAAGAGAGCTTTAAAGAGAGAAATAAGAGCACGTTCGTCCGTTTGTCCGAACCCGTTGCGAACGTGCAAAAATCGTCCCTGTGCCCGGGGGTTACAAAGGGTAGGGCAAGAGGTAGAAATCGATTCGACTCGAACCTCTCAATGTTCTTAACTTGCAAAGTATCTGTTTGCGTGTTGTTTTTATCTCAAAAACGGGTTTCGTTTTTTTCTAAATGGCTGTAACATTTTGACTACTAATCTACAAAACAATTTTGTCATCGACCAGACTCACGGACTCATACTTCTTCCAGCATTATGTTCGTGTGTCATGCCAGACCTCTTATCGCTATTGCATTTTATTTTTAAGAAATACAACAACATCAAATCAAGTTCAAAATAACACACCTCAAGTACCACGGATAGGCACGAAGATCATGCGGTGCGGTTTCAATTTTGATATATGCTTTCGAGCAAAACCCAGATGGCATCGCTGACATCCCCTCTTTGAAAACGGTGAGAAACAAAAAGCCACATTCGAGATTAAAAATCATTTCACACTCGCGCAGCATTCTACTGAATTATTTTATTGTATTCGTTTGCTGCGCGATGCTGCGATATTGCGAGAAAATTTGCACGCCGACCTGTTCCTCCCTCTGCTCACCACATCGTTTCCAATCCGTCGCGTTCCTTTCACGAGAGCAATTCGGAGCAAAAACCGAGGACTCCATACTTGCAGGTGCAGTGCACGAAACGCAGGAGAAGAGCGCTTTCAGAGTGAGAAAAAGAGAGGTTGAGTAGGACAGAGAACTTTTTTTGTTGCCGAGAGAACGAGTGATAACATACCATACATATAGTGTAGAGCACGGACACTAAAACGGCTTCTTTTTCCGTGTGTTTTCATGTTCCGTGTCTACTTTTGTTGTTCAAATGCTGACAAGGGCAAACCCCGATTAGGGAGAAATTATTTAATTCTTTTCCACCAATTTAATCACTGCAAGTGCAAATAAAGATAAAATCCCTTACAGAAGGATTAAAACGGCCCAAGCAAATTTCATAGGCACATTTCTTCGCACCAAACTCTTCACAAGAAGGCCCTGAGGGATTTAAGATTTTTGCAATCAAAATTTCGGTATCACTCGCGGACACTCATATTTCATAGGTTCCTCTTTCTTGCTCTTTCTCTCTCTTTCTCTCTCTCGCTCTTTCTCTCGTGTGTGAACACGCTCTTGTTCTGGTTCCTTCTCTTTCCTTCTCGCTTGCGCCAAGGCACTCTTCAATCTGCCCCGAAAAAACCTACTACACTCCTGCACTGCGTCACTATTTGCTCACGTTCGCTTACGCTCTCTGCCGAAACGATCTGCTGCTAAGGATGAGTTTTAGTTTATTTGAGTCGTATTTTTTCACATTTCCCATTTGTATAAGAATTGGGTTTTCTAAACAACACACAAAAGAATTTACTATTGCTGTCTGAGTGTGCAGAGTTCAGACTGTATGCGTCTTTTTAGTGATTATTTTGTCCGTAATTATTCCACTTTATCTATTTAAGGTGAAATATCAAACAAAATAACACAAAGTATTGGCACCCAATGACTTTTCATTTCTTATTTTCCAAAATTGTCTGTCTCTCTCTTTCTCTCGGTCTTTTAATTTGAAAGAAGGTCTAAAAAAACCTTCCCTTTCCCTTAAAAAAAACTAAAATGACCGGAACCACCGTTAATGAGTAGAAGGAAAAAACCCGAAAGCGTGTACAACGAAGAACCCAGTCAGAGCTGGTGGTGGTGGGGCTGGCGCGGAATGAAGGTTGGAAAAGGGCCACCACTCGAGCGCGGCCGTTTGAGCTTACCTTTGCAATTTCTGGAGTGCTCGTTATGTTTTTCTCCTCCACCTCAGTCCTTGCTTGTCGCTTCCGTTTCGTAAACCGCTTCCAACGAGGGGCTCAAGTGCACACAATGGAACGCCCCTTTGCCGGCGTGTAGACGTGCTTGCGGAACTCGCGATTACTGCCGACCACGAGACGCATGTCTTGTTTGCCATCCGTTTTCGGTTTACTATTTCGATGCAAAAAAAACACCATCACCGCCACGAATCGAAGCAACAATCTAGCAACGGTTCAAACAGGATATGCGGGTGGAATCGAGGGTGGTTTGTTTTGTAGGCGACTGCCCAACGTGAACCTGGCCTTTTATATTATTATCTACAATCACGCAACATCGTCGCGCACGCACGGCAACATGCCTTTCAACCAGCGCCAGCTCGTGCCCAAGAAACCGAACGAGCAGAGAAAAAAGGGATTTGTACCGTAAACTTTTCGCTCGCTTTCATTCCTACACCCGGTTCATAATCAACCAGGATGAAGAACAACAAAATGAACCACACGCTAGCACACGTCTCTAGTAAGAGGTACAATGGGACGAAGCTCGAACTCCCGCCCCTCCCACCTCGAAACGGTTCCACGCTTGATCGATGCTAGATCAATCAGGAGGAAATAAAAGCTTCCCGCAACAAACCTGACGGAGTCGTCAAGCACGTGACTGGCGCAGATTTCAAACGGGCCAATGTTTGTGGCAAAGAGCGTGGCAGCAGTGGCCGCTCCAAGACGAACCCGGCATGACGAGGGAACTAAAACTTTCATTAATATGCTCACAAACGATGACGAAAGTAAAAAAAAAACGCACGTATACGCAGGGCTATTTGAATTTCCGATACGTTCCACGTGGCTTGTGATGGTTGCGGTAGAAGCAATATGGTTGGGAGGTCCAATAGGACGTATACAGAGGCCATCAAAAACGGTGAAAACCCGGAAAAGATTTAAGCTATCTGCACTTGTGTTCTTCAGCGAGCAAAAGAGCTAATGAGGTGGAGACATTGAAAGAGCGTCGTGCAAAATCCACTGGAGCAGCGCTCGGTAGCTCTTCCTCCTGTTCTCTTGTTTATTGGTGTCAACTGGTTTTAATCAATACTGATTAACGAGCCTCTCTTTCGCTTTTATTTAAACCAAAGATCCAGCAAGAGAGATAGCGAGAGCGAGAGACAATTAGCGATATCTTTACATCGAACTTGCCTTCATTCTGGTCCCAAAAACTTGTACAACAGCTGCTCGTTTGAAGCGTGTTTTATAGGATGTCTTCAAAGCCATGCTCCAAAATGGGATACGTAGTGTGCTCTCACTGTTGCAAGCATTTTTCAATATGCTGCAAGGTTCTTGGTTCGCGATGTCTTTTAGCTGACGTTTGTACAGAGATACTTCAAAAGCTTGCCGCATCCATGTCGGAATGGTTTTTTAGATCCGTGTGAGGTCCTTCCAGCCAGGAGCCAATAAGAGACGCTTTGGTCTGTGCTTTCCAGCTTGTGATTGCTAGCTACTAGAACGTCTCACGTTTCACAGCTTAACCGTCGCCTCTTGACCGCCGATCCGAATGGCGGTGGACGTTTGATTCGCTCCGCAAAACGCTCCGTTTGCTGCCACCCTTACACGCAATCGTTGGTACGGACGAATCTCACCGAGCGAGTCATGTAAACAACACACCAGCGAAGAGACGAGAGCGCCCGAGTAACAGCAACTATCGACGCTCACTACAGCGAACATCCCCCCATCGGGAGGTGTGCTGCTGCCGCTGCCAGAAGTCGCCATAATTATGGCGCAGCAGCACCCGCTGTTGCCCGCATTGGTGAAAATGTTTTTTGTCTGGGGTTCGGCAAAGGCTAGCTGATTGGGGGCTTTCTGTATCCAGTTGGCGTGCGTGCTAGCACGGAACGGGAGAGCAGGCTCAGTGCTGCCATAGAAAACGCGACGAGAGCGCGGCCGAAGCACATCTCTCAGCACGGTTGGCTGCTGGAGGCTGCAGAAATTTTAAACGTCTCGGCTCGTACCAGCGACACCAAGCGCGCGCGTGACAAGCGCAACAATAACAAAGCGCACGGTGCACGACTGCGGACAGTCAGGGCTTTTTGGTCACTCGAGGCATACAGCTGCACGCTGCAGCAGCCAGAACCTTTAGAGACGTTCCAGGCGTTGTCAGTTTTGATCCGAACCGCTCTCGGAAGGGGAAACAATAAAACCATCACCCGTGCGTTGCTCGTCTTCTCCTGCGGCTGTGTGTGTGTGTGTGTGTGTTTGTTTATTGTGTGCCCGTGTGCGTGTGTATTTCAGTGGCACCTTGTACGCAGATGGAACCCCTCTTTCGTGCGTACTCGTATTAATGGCAGTTCAAAAAACAGCATCATTCGTTGACAGGAACTTTGGCCTGCGAAATTCCGCAATGCCTGTGAACGTCTGCACGGCAAGATTTAGCGCGTAGGAGCCCGTTTTCCGTGCAAGCAACAACGTGCAAGCTTTTTACCTTCCGGGTAAACTACGGTTCGCCACGAGAGAAACTTCACGCTCTCACGCTCCTCTCGGACGGATCCGTCCAAGCATCCAACACTCTCTGACCTTTCTCGTGCACGCTGTGAAGCTTCTCCGTAGACCTCTACAGGACTCTTACCTGCCCGTGAATGTGTGTGTGTGCTTTGTACGTGCGTATGTTAATGTTCAACCTTCGGTGTGTCCTCGACAAAGTGCACCGGTTGGATGGCAAGGAGTTGACTCGCAGTGTGCAGTCGGGAGAATGAAGGACATACCGCTGCCTTTACGGTTCCAAACGACCCGAACGGAAACTCGCTAGACAAGCGGACGGCACTGATGGGTTTCTCCCTCAAAAGTCCTTTAGACTGCGCCTGTGTGTTGTGTATTTTTTCCCTTCTTTTCATTACTCAACACCAATGGGTTTCTTGTGGAAAGTTTACCCTCTGGTCGGAAGAGAAGAGCTCAGCCATAAATACTACCGCAGTGCCTGAATCCAAAAAGAAGAAAAAAAATCTTAATTTGTCTGAAACTTCCTCCATCGCGCATCTGTCACGAGCGTGTAAGCGGATGCTACACCAACAACAACAGCAGCTACGCCGGAAAAAGTGGATAGTTGTCCATTGGGCACCAGACCATTTTCACAGACTTACCGGAGCCTTGGCGAGCGCTAAACTGTCTCGGTGCCTTCACGACGAGTGGATGAGAGTCGCGTCAGCATCCACGCCACGTCGTGTCGTATGTCCGCTAGGAAGGGGTGAGGGAGATTTGGGGAGGAGGGAAACAGCCTCATCCCATATGGATGCGGTCTCCGAACAAATTGTATTGGGTCAGGTGTGTAATCACGCACATCAGCAAATGCAGAAGCTGTACTACGGTGGAGAGCGCGCACTAGGTTGCGGATCGCAAGAGACGGTGAGAAATGAAGAAGGAAAGAGAGAGAGAGAGAGAGAGAGAGAGAGAGAGAGAGGGGGAGAGAGAAACATTGTGCTTGGTGATGTAGTGGTAGAGGATGATGCTACTACAACGCGCTGTCGTCACTTTCTCGCTCTTTCAATTCATGCCTTTCTCTCGTCCTCGTGCAGAACTCATTCGATGTGCCCGTATATTGCATCGCGTCACGTGAAACTCTCACTCAGAGCGCGATATCGCTCTCTTTCTCTCGCTCGTCCTCTCCTTATCGATCGTCGGACCGGATTCAGGTGGAAGCGACGGTACGATGCCACACTCGACTAGAGTCTGTCCAGACTACGCTACTACGCTTTCACCGGAAGGAGCTTGGCTTGGTTTGGTTCGATCGGTGCTGGTCGGTGTCGGTCTCAACTGATCGCCACCAACACGGGTGGCTCTCGGACTGGTTGGCTAAGAAGCGCTACACAACAACTGCAGCAGGGTCCTTGCGACCCTTCGCTCGTGGCTGCGTGTGTGAGTGCAAACAGTGCAGTGTGCAACAAAGGACGAAATGAACCGTGAGAAATAGAAAAAATCCCCCAAAAAGCGTCCACCTCGCGTATGTGTGTATGTGGTTGTGACTGTGTATGTGTGCAGGAGTGTTGGTGTCTTCGCTGGCCGCTGTCAGGCCAGCCTCTTTAACGCGTAGCCTCAAATTTCATCTCGTTTCACTCTCTTACGCTTTCCACCTCTCTTTCATTCCCACTCGCTCTCGCTGTGCGCGTTCCCACCTGACATTCCGCAGAACGAGCAGCACCGAGCAGCACATACCCACGATACAAATGTTTCCAGCAGCAGCAGTAGCAGCAGTGTTCAAGAAGTTGCCACTGTGCCAGGCGGCGCACCAGCACGCTAGATGAACCTTTCTAGGCGGCGCCAAAGCGACTAGTGTGGTGTACGGTTGTGTACGAAAAGTATTCGCCACGATGCCCCGTTGTGTGCGTGCTAGTGTTTGTGTGCGGTGCGTTTATTGTTGAAGTGCAATCAGAAAGCTTAAAAAGAAAAGAAAAAAGAAAGGAAAGCTTAAAGAAGTCGTGAGTCATACCGTGCATTGGTCGCCCGAAAACACGTCCGATTTGCGAGAAACAACACACACGCACAACGAAGAGACGTGTGAGTGTCGTCGCGCCGTCCAAAGGATTGTGCATTGAAAACTATCAACCCCAAAAAACACAACGCGCCCAGTACTCAGCAGCGATCAGTGCCCCACACCCCATTCTGTAACGCCCATCAAACCGCACTCGCTGCCTCATCGCCAAAAACCGGCGACCGGGATAGCAAAAAAAAACTTGTGCCGCGTGCCGCAGCAAAAAAAAGATAACAAACCGGAAAAAACGTAGGCGCGACGCCGCAGCCATTCGCCGTGGGAAACCAGCCACCACCGGCAGCCACTATTGTTGAGCCATTGGTTACCTATTTAAATGCGAAATCATAATCTATCGCAGAGATAACGAAAAAACGCCGTGTAATTCGGCATCAACCATTTCTCCGATAGATTTTGTTGAGAAATGGGGCCTGACGCCAGTACTTGGGCCCAGACAAGAGCCAGTGAGTTGCGGTGAAAGTCAGACGAGCGGTCAGCCCCCTCTTCTTGCGGACAGGTAATTTAGACGACGGCTTCACCATTCATCCCAAACAGCGTGGCATGATGCCTTCCGGCACGGACCGCCCTTCCGAAACGGGGGACGCAAAGTAGTTTTCTCGTACTTGCTTTAGTTTCTTAACGACCCCTTCCAAGTTATTAGAACGTCTAGGACACTAAAACCCCGAAACGACCCAAACACACTCACAAATACAAAACTGCAGTTAAAATTGCATCTATATCCGGATGCACTTTATCACCTCCCTTCCAACCCGCCTGTACATTTTTGATGGGTCGTGTGTGTGCGTGTGTGTGTGATATACAAAAGCACACTCAAAACGCTTCACAGATGACGCAAAACCACGGTCCGGTACAAAAATCCGGCTCGAAGGACCAAAACTTGCTATAGCTTGAAAGCGCAAACGATCCGTCATTTCGTCCGATTTTATAGCTCTATCCGAGAATCTTCTGCCAAAAACCGTGTGTGTGTACTTATGTGTGTGCTGATGGTTTCTCTTCTCTTCCCTTCCTCTCCCTCTTCTCAGCGCCTTCTTTGCGCTCCTCTAGCTCGGTGTTGGCATTCGTCTGCTATTGTATCGCTCTCGCAGGATGCCGAGCATACGAAGAGAAGCCAAATCTAGCGGTGGAATTGACCGTTAAGAAATGATCATTATACAAGGGCCGCAACGCGGCGCTTCGGGTTCAGTGAGAAGGATGTGTTATCTAGGTCACCCGATTTGGCTAGATAATCCGTCCGCGTCCTAGTTGTCACGCTGTTATGTGAGTGTATGTGTGTTTGCTCTCAAATGGTGCAAGTTTTCTCTTGGCAAAAACACACACACTCACAAAAGCATACAATAGCGATCGACGGTCGTTTGCACATGCTGCAAGCTAAAAAGGATGCGCAAGCGATAGGGGATGGCTTTGTTAGCATTTTTATTATTGTCTAATACCCATCGCCATTCCCAAGGAAGAAGCTTCGCGTTCATTCCGAACAAGCAAAAGAAAAAAAAACACAAGGAAGCAAAGGACCGTAAAACATTGGCACATAAAATGGTACAAATTGGGCAGGAAAACACATGACTGGCCCTTCCGTCCAAAGCTACCGTTCAAAACCCGTATGGACTGACCCAAATGCTGATGTGCTGCCGGTTCGCCGTATGGCGTCACAGCCCGTCGTTCCCTGCGGTAGCCTGAGGCTAAGGCTAATTGCAGCCCGAAGCTAATGGGTCACGTCAGTGTGCAGTGTCCGATGGCAGCCAGCCAGCCCCCTTCCCGATTACCCCGAATGGTTTGGGCTAGCTGCACGATGGATCGAAATGAGATGAGGTTTGATTAATTCAGGCAACAGAGCTTTACCTGCAGCCACCACATGTTAGGATGCCAGTAATGGCTTGCGCGAGTCTCGCCAATGCGTTGAGAATTCATAATTGTTTGATTTTTTTCAACTAATTCATGTGAATGTAATTTATTTCCACTCACGAATGTCGACTCTGTTCTGCAAGTCTATCTTGTATTTTTTTAAGATTCGATGAAACGCCGTACATATTCTTTTATTTCCGTGTACTTCTTGCGTTGTTGCTAATATTAGTGCAAAATTGCTTCCTGATCCTGGGCCTACACCTACTCGATAAATTTAATATAAAATTATTGAATAGCAATGAGTATCCAAAGCAACTCGATAATTTTGAGATATACTGAATATAGGCGAACAATCAATGCTTAATTAATCACTTTATGCATTAGTTATACGTAAAGCACACTTTGACCCTAGAATTACTTATAAGTTTCTATAAATAAGTTTTTATTCAATTAAAACAGTGGGTAACATAACTCTTTTCCCTGCTCAGTGAAATGATAAAATATTTCCAAATTATTAACGACAAATTGTTCTTTTTTAAGTAAACTTTAAATGGCTTTCTCAGCTTGACAGCTCCGTATTTTCCACACGCACTGCTATGGCCACTCCCTGATCTCTGTTCAGAGCAGTAAAAATATAAGATCAATCTGCCCGCCTGAAGCATACTGTAAATTTGACCCCAAATACCAACCATACTCGCTTTGGTCGAGCTCGTTCATCCATGATTGAGTTGTTTGATTCGGTTTTCCTGCGTAAATGTGAGAGCATATTTTTTCTCCTCCAACTTTACCCAATCTTCAAACTGCAAAAACGCCAGCGAATGCCATTCAGACTGGCTAGGCGCGAGCCTAGAATTCCTTACGCGCCCACCGCGAAGCACATCACATTGTGCTCTACACACCCTAACATCGAGCTGTTCGGTCAGTTTGAGATTACGATTTATGGGCCTGCTACTGCTGTATTGTTTGTAGGTCCCACCTGGATTGTCGTTTCACCTTCACCGATGGCAGGGTAGAAACAACTGAAACGCATTTCCGCCTTTCATAAGGAGTGTTATTTAATTAATTATGGATTTCACTGCGTGGGTGTGGGTCAGTCAGTGAGGATCGGTTACTCGGATGCGTTTTAAGGCGCAAAGTTGCATTCCGTATCTACCACTGGTGTTTGGAAGCGTTACAAACTCGCGTGTGGGCTGCTCACTATAAACTATTCGGTTCGAGAGATTCTGTTACCACAACCATCATGGAGAGGAAAGTTTCTACCTGTTACAAGTGCAACCATTTCATTACACTGGAAACCGAGCAATAACTGTACAATGAAAAGAGTGTAACTAACTATTAACTAAGAAAAAAGTTTATTTTGTATGATTTCACTAAAGCGTGTTCTGAAACATTTGAATCAAGCACTTCGAGCAACAACAGTAACAACTCCGGAAGTAAGTGAAATCATCGCACAAACAGCATGGAGCAGGACAGAGCCAAGCTCGATACCAATCCCATCCCGCATTATAATAACAACAACGGCTAGAAGAAAAATAAAGCCTCGCTGCTAGCCTGTCCAAACAACATTATTACCGATTATCATGATTTACCTTATGGTTCGCATTTAAATCAATTTTCATTAGGGCAGTTGGTAGGTAGGAGGGTAGGGGAAATTCGCCTTGTGTGCGACTGTCGATACAGTGTACATATTCCGCTTCGATGCTTTTAATGACGAAAAAGACGATTTCTACAGACCGTGCTAGCTGGGAAAATCATCGTGAAAGGAATAATAAAAATAATGGAATACGATAGAACGAAAAAATCCACTCCTTTGTATGTTAGTCCCAGTTTTTTCAGCAGATTGAACTTGATTTTTTTAGCATCTTTTCTCAAATGAATGAAGAACGAATAATTCATTGGTGCGAAATTTTGTTTTCTTAATTTAGGATGTTTTGCAATATTATCGGTGCAAAAATACAGCTTAAAAATTAATCAAGGTATATTCCATTCGAGTCCACACTGTTATTTGTGTGGCCTTCACTGAATGCGATGCCATATATCGCATTGGATAAATTAATCAAATAAAATTCACCACACACCATGCGCCTCTATCCGGTTGAGGATGGCAATAACTAATTGCAGTTGCTGCTGCTGTAAGCTATGTCGAAATGAATTGCCCAAACCAAATTAGATCAATTTGCTGCATCACACATACACACACGACACATTAAAAAAAATCAAAAGTCGAATCTCTCCTTTGAGATCTTTGATCACCCACAGCCGCACAAAATACAACCACCATCAGGGCTCGTTACATTAAAGAGCGTTTTCATGATTAGGTGAAGAGGTAATTATCGAAATAACGAACCTCCCTCGCATTCCACTTCCCCTCCGTTTTGAAATGCATTTGGAGTCGGGCTGCGCGTGCTTGGATTAGAAGCAAAGCGAAAAAATGCAAAATAAAAAAAACGAACGAACCAAATTCCAAATCCAAAAATCCGTCGAAAAATCCTACTGTGCGTCGAGCCCATCCCCTCGGTGACGAACCTTAATTGGGCGTTTCGAGATTCGACTTTCCGAAGCGATTTAATTAAAAACCGCTCCTCTCATTCTCCCCCTTGCGAACAGACGGTCCAAGCTCTAAGCATAGATTATTTACGCCTGGCCTGATTTGCCTGGCGATACTCATAACATTAATGCTGCCGTTATACCCCCCCCCCCCCCCC
>KI915065.1:1215235-1220235 GCA_000473445.2 Anopheles farauti
CCCCCCCCCCCCCCCCCCCCCCCTTTCCTCTTCTGCTCCAGAGCAGATCGGTTTTTACGTCATTATGGCGCCCGAACGGTAAATCGTTGTGTTTGTTCGATTGCTGTCATAATTCGCGGCTTAACGAAATGCACGAAAACAAAAGGGAACGGCGTACACGACAAGTAGCAAGCAAAACATTCAAATGATAATAATGGAAATAATAATAGCAATTCGCAAGGATGGTTTTTATTTTTGTTTTGCTTCTTTATGTAGAGTTTACATTTGTTCTACAACAATAGTGGAAAATTTCTTATTTAGGAACTCAAAATATAACTATCTTTTCAGAAAGACAAACAAGGACACACATTTTAATTCAATACAAATCGAAAAATCAATGCAAATCATTCAAACCAGTATCAACGACAATTCGAAATCTTTGTATCAGTGCTAAAGCAACAAATTTTTACCTTCCTTCATGTCTATCTCTCATGCTGTTTATTAATCGCTCTATTAGTACTACACGAGTATGATGTCATAACAAAAGCTAATGTACAATGTAATGTCTAAGGCTTTGCTTTGAGGAGTCCTTCCATTTGAATGAATACGTTTGACATCAGAACAGGAAAATATTCGAATATACTCCGTCCGTTCCTACACGGTATGATAATCTAGCAGTATATAAACTACTGGGGACATGTTGGGAACATCTGCTTAAATACTCGCTAACACCGTGCCGTGGTAAAGAACTCGCAAAGCATCCACATCCGGCAACATCGGCATGGGTGACTTCCGCTTGCACCTCGTCAATCAATGGGGTGTAGCTCGCCCTTGGACTGGCGCTATAATCCAGACCCGCTGTTTCAGAACATTTCGCAGACTGATGAGCTACTGCTACTAATCCGCTTTGAAGTGCCGAGACTTGCTTTGCTCGACCATTGCCCGGATCTGAGTGAGGTTTTAGAGAAGGGGTTGTTCTTTTTTCTCCCTCTCTCTTTGTATTGCTGCTCCATTTCACTTCCCTTGATCACGCATTCGGCAAGTTTCGGAGCGATTGATTTGTTTACGACCCACAGTCAACGTAAATCATCATAAACCCACCCGAAGCCACCCACCGTACGCGGCACCATACGTGAGATGGTTTTCCATTTTGAAATAATTCGTTTATTGATACTTCGTGGCGAAGTGTGAGAGTTTTTTTTATGTATTGCTACTTTTCTATCATTTTACCTTGGTGTTTATCCGACAGATAGCTTAACATCACGTTGAAACGACATCTAGCATATGCAATTAGCAATGTCTGATCTGATCTGATTTGATATGCGCTACTCTCCTAAACAACTATCGACCAAAAACTAATTACCTTATTTTTTTGTTTATAATCTCCCGCAATTCTTCCCGTCTCCCGTCTTTATCTAGGTCTCTACCCAAGTTGAGCAGTCAGGATGAAGAAGGGGGGGCGGCGCACGGTTTTGGGGGAGGTCATACTCATTTTGAACCAATACCACACGATCACGATTTCTGCGAGAGAGTTGTCATTAACGTAAGTATCACCTGAATATTATTAATTGCTGCAAAATTATTGTGTAAATTATCATCACCAGTATAAACTGAAAACTATTATGGTTCATGTGAACATCGTATGAAATGGAAAGTGAAACTTTCGGTCACGCTAAATAAAATATAATGGTACAATAAGGCATGTAAACATCAATATGATTTATTATCTATTTTAAAAATTGAAGTTTTCACATTCTCTTTCATTCGATCACTCAATATGGACTATCAAGATATTATTAACCCTGTCATTAGCAACCAACTACCAGGAAAGCTAAACAGATTTACTTTTCATTTGATTAGAATGTTGATAACCCTATAGATACCAAGTTTGGAATATGTGTCTAACTAGTAAGGATTTTCTAAAAAATCTATTTTTGTTTAAATGTTAAAAATTGAAGTAGTATGTAAAAGAAAATGTTATACCCATGTTCTTGACATCCTGATTACGTAGGTAGCTACCAGTTTCGAATGTAATTAAAATTTTAATTTTAATTCCTGACAAAAACTAGAATAATTCAGCTAGCTTCTTAACTTTATTGATATAGCTTTTATCTTTAAAATAATATAATGTTTGCTGCGGGCTAGAGTGTAGTAGCGGCGCCGGTCTTTCACCCGACAGGACCGGTACCATGATCCCATTTTGAACGTCTCCTCCTGGCGAGGAGTGACTAACCAGCAATGGTAGTGTACTAGATTGATTTTATCGCCAGTAAAACGGCAGGCATGACTTCGGTCGTTACGCCAAGGAGAAGTAATATAATATTTCTTCAAAGAGCCGTTCATTTTATTCGGGACCACGTTAGGGGTTTTCCAATTTTGTACTATTTTACTCGTACTTTATCGACAGTCGCCTCCTACAGCTGATAGCAAACCAAATTTGAGAATGTAGATGATTTTTAGACTTTTTCTCATTAGTAATGAAAAGCTTTTAAAGCTGCCCAAAAAATAATAAACAATTCAAACAATGGTAGTATCGAACAGAATAGAGGTGGTATCAAATCAATTGAATACTGGCATCGTCAAATCGAAAAATATTTGAATTTAATATATTATAATATACTATAGTAACTCCAAAATAAATTCACACATCTTCTGTAAAAACCCATGTCAGACAAAAATTGTGCAAAGCACAAAAATTTGTGTAGCCGTTTTGAGTTTGAGTTATGTATTTTCAAACACATTTTTATAAAAAATAAATCTTCTTTTTTATTATGAATACGTTAGAATACATAGTCTAATCCGATTTCGTTAAGAAAAAGTTGTTAACATTCGAAAATGATGACTACCCGGGAAAATCTGGTTGTCAGCAATGTGTTGTAATTTTGGTTGGCAATGAAACGGTTAAAAATTCAATTTGTCTAGCGAATTTGCATACATTTTGGGCTATTGTGACAATTTAGTTGCCGCCCGTAAAGTATGCAATGCACTAGCGACATCTAACAGCAACCGGGAAAAATATACCTAACAATATCTTCACTTGTCTCTCCAACGTCTCCAACTGCAGGTCAGTGGTTTGCGGTTCGAAACGCAGCTACGAACGCTAAACCAGTTTCCCGATACTCTACTAGGCGATCCAGACAGAAGGCTGCGGTATTTCGATCCGCTGCGGAATGAGTATTTTTTTGATCGAAATCGGCCGAGCTTTGATGCCATTTTGTATTATTATCAAAGCGGTAGTATATATCAATTCAATTTCCCCATCAGCGCCATTAACGGAAGTTTGTTTTAAATTTCTCTCTCTCTTTTCTTCTCTCTTTTTCTCTATTATGACTCACCTTCGGTTTTTTGCCTCACCCTACCACCACAACCCTTTTTACCACACCTACTTCTTCGGTTTTTTCGTTGCTGCCATCCAACACGTGTTCATGTGGTTCCACCAAAAACCAAAAAAAAACTACATCAACCCTGGCACGCCATCGCTCACCATATCATCTTACCGATACAATCAACCCTACCCCACCGTCACCGTCAACCAACCCTCGGCTTGTGTACCCTTCGAACCAAACAACCAACCTGCTTCTTGTTGACATCAACCCGGAACGAACCTGCAAACGCGCTAAATGGACGCTCCTTCGCCTACAACCAACACCCACCCACCCACCATACACACACAAAAACAAACCCCAACACGCATCACCGTCACCACCTTCAAAACAACCCGCGTCCCGTATGCTTTTATGACGATTTTCATGCATCGATTTCCAAAATCGTGAATCCATCTGTTCTTTTCTTATTTCTTCACACACAAACACACACACTCTTCTCTCTCTCTATTTATCTATCTCTCTATCTCTCTCTATCTCTCTCTTTCTTGCAATGTGTGTCCCGCACGAACAAAAAACCTGCTACTGCTAAATACTCCGGCTTGCTCCCATGTTCCCTTCCTTACTCCACTACCTATAAACCACCGATCACCTGTACCGTCAATCGTATTATTGTTTGTTTTTCCCGTTTTATCCGGCTCAAAACGTACCGGAATCATGGTTCAATCCCCGTTCACGTTCATTTCCGGTCATTTTCTTTTGTTTCAACTCCCATTCGTTTTGCTGTTTTGTTCGCGTGCGTTTTTTTCTTTTTTTCTCTTTCACTCTCTCTCTCTCTCTCTCTCTCTCTCTTTGTATTTCTCTCGTTTTCAAACCCGCCTGATTTGCTCCGTTTACTTCCGTCCTCCCGTGCCCTTGAATTATGATTGCAAATGTCTGATTATTGTGTTCATTTATTCACTCTTCACCATTTTACGAAATCATCAAAAATTATTGAAATCGTTTAACTATTGTTTAAATATTTCTAAAATAATTTAATTCGAATCCTTTTTCCATGAACCCGAAAACAATCACTGTACGTTCTTCTTCATCGACGCAACCTTATGCAAAATAATAAAAAAAACGATTCAATATGAAAACAACAACCAACCCATAACCAAAAACGAAACACCACGAAAACAAAACAACAAAACGCGCTTTTAATCGCAAAACGCGATGAAAAATAACAACAAACCAACCAACCAAATCAAATCAACACGGATGCGTGAACGTACGTAACGAAATAATCAACAAAACTCCATAAACGAAACAAAACCAATACCTACATAACACAAAAACACACACCTAATACTAACACACACACATACACACACACAAACATACAAATCGTGCCGGGATGTTGGATGTCAACGTGTTTGTGTTCGCGTCAACCATCGCGCTACTCGGATCATGCCGGGCTGTTCCCAAGGCGGTCGATTACGGAGACCAGTCAACGTACCTTTAGATGTATTTAGCGAAGAGATTAAGTTTTATGAATTAGGCGAACAAGCAACTAATAAATTTAGGTAAGTAAAAAAGTTCCACCTGACTCACCTATCGCCCTTTGCTAAACCGTTCCATCGTGTCTTATTTAAATGCTTCGGCAATATGGCAGCGGGCGCAGCGAGAACCCTACAGATACAAACATGGCATTGTGCA
>KI915065.1:1225235-1232991 GCA_000473445.2 Anopheles farauti
TTCTTTATTCCTGTTGTTGTCTTTATTCCCCATTTTTGTAATTATTGTTGTTATTCTTGTTGTTGTTGTTGTTGTTGTCGTTATTGTTGTGTGTTGTAATCATTAGCTAACGAGGTGGTATGACATATCTCGTCTCGATACTACTTGAAACCTCTTTCTATACTTATATCCTGTGTACAACACAATATCTTACCAATCAGGCGTCTACTCTATTAATTAACAAAATGAGCTGCAAGTAATCATGATTAATAGTTGCCAAGGGAAATGAGTTTCCTTCTTAAGACTTTTTTCTGCCTGTTTCTATCCACTTCTCTCTCTCTCTCTTTCTCTCTTTCTCCCTGTGTCTCTCTTCTTTCACTCTGTGTGTCTCTTTCTCTCTTTCTTCCTGTATCTCTCTCTCTCATATATTTTGTTTCGAATATATCTTATTCATTACAATGCCATATTCCATGTTCATAACAATGCCAATATTGAAATGTGTGCCAGTTGAACAAAAAAACTTAAACTTTATCTGCCGAATCGATAAATTTGAAAAAAGGAACAAAGAAAACCAACGTCCCAACCCTCATCTACTCTTTCTAACTCTATTATTCACAAACATGCAACTAATCAAACACACACACATACATAACGATTGGAAATTAACTTCACCTTTGCAAAAGAAAACACGCTGATGTGGCTAAGTGAGCATATGAGGATTATCGCAAATCCTTCGTATTGCAAACCCGTGAGTGTGTGCCTGTGTTTGCATGTATTTAAACGAAAATAGCCTCAATATCATGGTAATATCATCAATATTACCACACACAAGCGCACACAAACAAATGTTCGTATGTACAACAAAACAAACAACAACACACACACACACACACGAGGAAATAGAGCACAACGTCAGTAGGATAGTATAAAAAGCACCAACTGTCAGCTGCTGCAACACGGAAACACGATCACCTCGTTCCAAAATGATATTGAAATTTTTCATTGTTCATCCCTTTTTCTACCACCACTCCATTTCCCTTATACTACCCATCGGCCATTCGTAATGGTTTCGTTCTGGTACATTATTCAAATCATACGTCCTACCTTCCCTCGGTCTCTCGCGCGACGGTTTTGGAGCCGTTTCGGCATTGTTTGGCTTGATTGGGTTGGCTTTGTATGTGCAATCGTTGGCGGTTTGAGATCGCGGTTGCTTCGAACCTGCCTTTCCGCTAGATTTCTCCACGTGTGCTCGTAATTTCTTTTTGTGTTTATTTGTGTGCGTGTTTTTTATCCTCTCTATAACACCAATTAAAATCGTCTTAACTCTTGTTCGAAGTAAAACAACATTCTCGTTTTGTCGTGTTTCGTTCGAAGCCTTGGTAAATGTGTTGTCTGCTAAAATGTTTCCAATGCTAATTGTTGAATATTAATATCGATCTACTAGATTCGGAAAATCAAAACACTGTAGCTTAAAACTCTATCAAGTTATGTCACAAATGCTCGCTGTATCAAACATTCACCGTCACCCTGTGAGTGCGTGTGTGTGTATGTTTGTGTTTTTTATTTGACATGTAGCTGTTACATCTAATTTATCTAATTTATCAAATAATTCATGCACATGCTAAAACAATCACCTCCCAAATACACACACAAATTCATTTTTTTATAAATCCCTACTCCGCCAACCACTCCTTCTTTCATCCTGATTGCAGACATCCAACATGCAAAAATTACCCTCTCTTGAGGTTTGTGTCCCGAGTGAATAAAAATTTGAAAGTATGCAATCTACTTTTTCGTTAAATTTTCCATATTTAGTTTAAAAATTAAGATTATTGTGTTTCGATTCCAAACGCACCGAGTTGGCATAGTTTCATTAGTAATTCACTGATCAGTCGAGTATAGCCGAGGCACAAACCTACGTCATAGTAAAATAGGGAAGCTCTTCAGATATTATGCCCACCTTTTTTGTCCATAGTCAAAACGGAAAAATTTATTATCTCTATCGATACCTAAACTAGGTACTGAGAACGTTTAGGATCATAAAAATTCCAGTTTCTCATACTTTTTGTCTAAACATAATCGTTCTTTTCGCGATTTCCAAGGTTTCCTCCTTTCAGGTCTGCTTTAGATTCTCTACTCTACCCTGTTCACTATGTCTCTCTCTCTTTCTTCTCTCTTTCTTCTTCTCTCACTATCTCTCCTTATCGTGCCTCGGAGGTTGATTGATTAAAAGTCAACCGCTGTTCTGCTGCGGGGTTCAAATATAATGACCAGGGTGCCTGAACACGCTTAGGGCGACGGATTTGTGTCTTTGACTGTTTGTCTCACGGTTCATTTACAATTTCACCTCTTTCTCTCATGCCTTGGAGGCCGTGTCATGCGGTTCATTCTCGTCGTTGAATCGCTATGAATATTCGAACAAAAACATAACACCCGCACACAGACACAGAGTTAATAATCAGACGAGCATTATTAACTCTTCACTGTCGCAGTTTTGGGGAAAACTGTAAACTTGTTCGGTTAAAGATAGCAACAGTCTAAATCTAGAGTCTCTGCCGACTTCCACCAACTTGGCAAACGACGAAGGTTGTGTTTTTTTTGGAGGAATGTTTGGGGTTTCTATGTATACCTTTTCATTTTGTTTTCTCTTCATCTATCTTTCTCTTCCTTCTCTATCATTATCTATTATAAATGTATCAAGTGCTCGTTTCTACCGTCATTCACCATTTAATCTACTACAAATTCCGCAGGATTACTTTTTTACCTTCCAGACTTTTTTTATATACCAGTACCATTGCTTTTATCTTCCATTCCTTTCTTTATTGTCCTATTCCTGCTTCCCATAATCCACCTAACGCTCACGATCAACACAACTACTTCGCTGCACTTCGCACCAGATGAGTTCATCGGTGAAAGTTCGGGATCGTTTCCGAGACAGCCATAGAATGTATTAAAAAGCCACCGTTAAATAGCTTCCGTTTCCCGGCGCGAACCAAATGGAAAATTGGAGACGCCGTTTCTTCACCATTCTTCCAATTTACACTTGATATCTTCCAACATTAACCCTTTCCATCAACACCACCCACATCACATTGGCATGTCTCAATCTTCATCAGAATACCGTGATTTGCCTCAGAAACAATACGGTTATGGAGTAGAGATATGCCTAACATATCCATTCGATGAAACACTCACTCATGCACACACATGTTTGATTCAGGACATGTATTAAGAGAAATAGATATCCAGTTTGTTAACACATTCAAAAAAATGCAGACGAATACGGTTTCATAGAACAAATTTTGTACAACACTTTGCGTACGTTACAGCCGCCTTGTCACATTCGTTTTCGCCACTAATCAAGCAATATGACAACGTGTAAGTTTGCTTGAATAGTAAGCTTTCGAGTCGAAACACAAACGAAATGAAGGATTCAGAAGCTCGTTGGGTCCACCAGGATGCTATTTTGATATTTTTCCGTTCTGTCCGCTACGGTGGACGACATGTCGCAGATGTTTAAGAAACAGCAACGAGCAACTGCACTAATTACCAGGTGCCCAGTACATGTATATATATATATATATTGTTTTACCGGCTGATAAACAAAATTGAAAACACTATTCAACCGATCTTATCTTTCTTTTTTATCTATTTCTTACTTTCTTTCTTTCTCTTTTTCTATCTCTATCTCTCTCTCTCTCTCTCTGTTTCTTCTACCACCCACTGTTGAACAATTGCAGGCGTTGTACTCTTCTCATCGGCGGTATATTTTGCGGAAGCAGGAAGCGAAAATTCATTCTTCAAGTCCATACCAGATGCATTTTGGTGGGCTGTAGTTACCATGACTACTGTCGGATATGGTGACATGACGTATGATATTATCTATTGTTTACGTTTTGTTTATTTTTTTGTTATCTCTCTCTACTATTTTTCACTGTCCGCCTGTCTTCCGTTCCACGCGCTATGCCAGCATCTCACCATTCTTCCTCACACACTTATACATATAATGCGTACATTCGCGCAAATACCAAGCTATGCACTCGCTTTTACCGTTCTTCTTCGACAGTGCTTGTGCTCAACTGTTCAATTTTGTGTGGGTTATCTCATTTTTAATCAAAATTTATGCAAAATAAAATAGTTCACAGTGCGAATTGCATACCTTTTGGGCGTCAGTCTAATGGAATGCAACTCACATCACGCAAATCGGGTGGAGGAAAAAAGTTTTTATACAGATTGCGTTTCTGCGTGCCTTCCATCTTTTCACAACTTATTATTTCGTATCTCAAGAGACAGTATTAAACATGCTTTCCATGCTAGTGCAACCGCAATCTCCGATTTCTTTCAGCTCGCAGCGCTCACCATCTTACCCATTACGATTGAGGTCACACATAAAACATGCCCCTTCTCTCACTTCCACAACGCCACTCGCTCAGATCCACAACGCTACTCGCTCACATCACCAACGCCATTGGAATCGAGATCAGCTTCTTTCACTTTTGTTTTCTTTATTTCGTATTTATCTGTTCGATGGGTAAATCTAACTTTTCCATCATGCATAACATCGTCACTTCGTTTGATGTATGCTACCCGCGATTTATTCATGATCTTCAAATTACTGTTCGCCCCGCTGTCGTTCGAATTCTATTCTTTTCCCCTCACTTTCATGTTCATGTTTTTTTACATACCGATTTGGTTGAACAATTGGTCGTAAAATAATTTAGCTTCGTCCAATCATGCTTCTCTGTATCAAAGGACATACACTCACACATGTATAATTGCACAGCACCATCCATCTGAGTTTGATGTGCACAACTATCCTCCGATGAACGAATCCACCGATACACTGGGATTCGATGGAAATCATGCTTCGACCACGAGTACAAACACATTCGATACACCTACATTCAAACAGTTTTCTCCCGATCGGGTTTGGACATCTGATTGTGGGTCACAAATAAAATCCATACGAACAGGCTGCTGTACATGCCCTCCATACCTTTTTTTACAGAGGTACCTCAGACTGTTTTAGATCACCCCGCAAGAAATTTAGGCGTGTTAGAATCCTCATTCAGAGCGAAACCCAATAGTTGAGTAGCGAATTGGCAAAATTCAACACGCTGTCTCTACCGATCCCTCGCTTCCTTCCTCCCCATTCCACCCAAGGCATGTGCTAGCATTTGTGATGCACAACATCATCATCTTGCATAACATTTAAATAATCGTACACAAATAGCTTGTGCATCACTCAAACACCGGTTGCGCACCGGTTGATTGATACGGAGCGAGTCGTGCACCCTGTATGCAATAGGTTCGCACGCGAACCTCAGCGCCTAAATTTATATTCGCATGAAACGTCTCCTATTGACAGCGGGCGAAACGGAATCTAACACTGCCAAGCTAGCGCAAGCTTTACGTTTTTGGTCTCCAGTGGGGGAGCGTGGGGTGATGTAAAATCACAACCACCAACATCAAATGCCCACCAAGCCCACCCCTCGTTGCAGAACTGTTTGTTATTAATGCGCAATTTGTGCCTACCAAGGGGCTGTCAAAGTCAATTGCATTTGATTTGATGGTTTGTTTGCTCGGGTAAATGGTACTGGTCACGCACTGTCTCGGCAACAGGCAGCCCGACTAGGGAAGTCCGATTCAGTCTGGTTGAGCTGCCTGTTGCCGCACACATTCACACGGGTGTGCTGTTCATAAGCTGTCCGTATCCATAAAGGTTATTGAATGCTTAAAAAATACCATCCATTCGTCGCCGTGCGCGCATCACAGCGCACAAACTCTCACATTATCGTTCTCATTATATGTGCCCAACTCACCCGTAATTACACTCGTACCGCTCGTACGCTTTTGTTTCCGCTTCCGTGATAAACACCTTCACACGATGTACATAAGCATGTGCGTCGCTAGACCATTCACATTCACGGCAATGCATGCGTAGGTTATGTATGTGCTTCTCTGCATCCTTTTTCAAACCCTTCCTACTGTACATCATATCATTTCAGACCGCTCGTAATTGTTCACGTAATCGATCATGTAACAATTTCCACATTACGCGAGAAATTATCTCATGAGAGGATTTTTTAATCAATTGTCCCTCTTGGGAAGACTGAGACTCATGACGAAACATCTCTCGCATAATTGTAGAAACAACACCAAACAGCATTCGCGCATTGTGGTTTGCATATTTTGCGACGCATATTGTCAGATTTGATCTAAAGTTTTCAAATGAGCGCTCAGGTATGCAACCCGCAAAGCAAAAACCTTTTTTACCAAACGATATTGCATACTTTTTGGCGTAATCATTCCTTTTAAGCTACGAAGTATGCAATGTGCACGGAGAGATTCCTACGTTAATAAATGTGTTTTCATCTAAGTGTGTATTGCTTTCGTTTTTAATCCTGTAGTAATAGCACGTGTCATGGGAACCATGCGTTGTTTGGTCGCTTACCTACCGCGTTAGAAAATCAAAAACAAATACATACACAATACACAAAATACTATACTTTATGTTTTCAATGTACCCCGGAAAACACGAAACAACCATTCGCTCCTTCCATCCCTAATGGCATCTCCGTAGTGTTGTATCTATTGCTCTCGTGAAAAGCTCCATTTGCAACCAGAACTAACATGTGTTTGCTTTATCCTCCTACGTGTAGGCCGGTCGGAGTGTGGGGCAAAATCGTGGGCTCGCTGTGCGCGATTGCCGGTGTACTGACAATCGCACTGCCCGTACCGGTTATCGTAAGCAACTTCAACTACTTCTACCATCGGGAAACGGATCAGGAGGAGATGCAGAGCCAGAACTTCAACCACGTTACCAGCTGTCCTTATCTTCCTGGCACACTAGGTAAGGTTGGGCTAAACGCCGCCCAATTAAGCGTCCAAAATCGAATCTATTCGTGACGTGAAAACCATCAAGTTTTGCTTGGTTTGGGATTTATTACTAATCTATTTCTCTCTCTCTCTCTCTCTATCTCTCTCTCTATTGCTCTCCCTGTCACTTTTTCTTTTTCTATCTCTCTCTCTGTCTTTCTCACTTTCCTCGCAACCCCTCGCAGGTCAACATCTAAAGAAAACTTCGTTGTCCGAATCGTCGTCCGATATGATGGACCTGGAGGACGGGGTCGAGACAACGCCCGGCCTATTAGGTGAACAAAATCGTATGGTTCCATTTTTAGGAGCGCATCTTACCGATAAACAACAATTGCAGCAGCAGCAACAGAACTGCTGTAAACAACCGTCAAACGGTGGTGGTGGTGGAGGTGGTTTAGGTGGTGGTGGTGGTGGTATTGGTAGTGGTGGTGGTGGTGTTGGTGATATCGGTGGAGGCCTCGGTATTGGAGGTGGCAGTGGCGGCGGCGGTGGCGGAGGCGGTGGCGGCGGTGTCGTTGGTGGTGCCGTTGGCGCCGGTGGTGGTGGTGGAGGCGGCGGCGCCGGAAGCATCGGTGGAACGAATAATAATTTACAACAACGCCATAATAGCGCTTTAGCTGTTAGTATCGAAACCGATGTCTGACTACTGGGTATGGCTATTTCTGCTAGTTTATATTATAATTTACTTATTTTTATTATAGTTCTGTATTTAGGCTTCGGACGGTGCTCACCGGTCGGTACATGGCGTGAAGATCTGCGTCGTTTCTTTCAACCTCTGTCTCTGTCTTTCTCTCTGTCACTCTTTCCCTATCTTGTCACCCCTTAATTATCCTTCTAATGCGGTTATTAGACGAGGAAAAACAGTGTCAGATAGTTTTGGATATTTTCTGCCAAATCG
>KI915065.1:1275158-1307138 GCA_000473445.2 Anopheles farauti
TTGTATTTGTCCTTCGATCAGCTACGCTTTCCTGAGCTAACAGGTTTTAGTACGGGCAAGCGTAGTTTGATTCTGAAATCGTTTTCAAACTACATCATCTTCATCGTTGGGAACAACGATGACATGATTGATTTAGAGGTCCTTAAGTGTTACCTGTATATTTTTTATGTTAGGTTAAGCATTGTAAAATGTTGTCCTTAATGTCTTCTTTTTATCAATAAATATGTTTTTTATAAAAAAAAACCATACTAAATGTACAACTATGGTACAGTACACATATCATCCACAATATCTGCAATATAAACACAATACAACAATACTTAATCAAGCAGTACAATACTTATACTATAAGAAATTCAAATAACTCTACACCCACCAATTAACGCTTCCTTCTAATATCTTACGTATCCCTCCATTAACCTATTAACCAATATTACCCATCAACGTTACTTATAAACGATTGTTAGGATTTCATTTTTTTCTTTTTCTTTTATTCTATAATTGCTCAATTCTTACCTTTAGTTTGAATTCAAATAAGTTAGGTTAACGTAGAAAATAAGTTAAGTAAATAAAATAAGCAATTTTATTTTTACATGTGAAGTGGGTTTTTATAATAAAGTTTCCCCCACTCTATATTACATCACCTATAAAGGTATACTAAGGTATTCCAAATTAGCAATGCTATCTAAGATTTAGGAAATAATGAGGAAAGACAAATTATCGAACCCATTATATATGATTTTTGTAGCTGTAATATTAACGATCTAATTACTTCAATAAACCACTACTACTACTAATCAATAAATTCTTACATTCAAGAAAATCCTAGAAGCCGCCAACAAATTATGACGCGGACTATGATATGTGTAGAAAAGATTCAAAAAATTGATTGATTGTTTCTGTAAATAAACTGCTAAAGTAAATACATAACAAGAAAAAGCACATAATATCTAAGCACATAATCAAATATCATTAATTTTTTTAATAAGTATCGTGGAGGACTTATCATGGGTTTTTAGTCCTTATGCGTAACCCTTCTACGTCACCACTATGGACAACTTTTTCGGTACAGTAACTTACATACTGAGGTGAAGTGGCAGAGGTTTAATAAACCGTATAACAAACACCAGATACGCAGACTCCAGCATTGAATCAATCTTTTTATCGGATTATACAAGATACATGAATCATCCTGAATTCCTTTATGTACGGTTTTGGTACCAATTTTAGTACAACCATTCAAATGATACAAGTTTATGAATTTCCATTAAGCGTTTACTTTGTATGTAACTAAATTACCGGAAAATATGTTAAAAATTATAATTCACATTTTCGGATCGTTTCAACTGCTGCCGCTTATTCCAAAACAGCTTGTTGGATGTTGCTCCAACTTGTTCACGTTTTTATTGCAATACAATACTTAAACAAATGTGTTCGCACATTCACACTTCCCATTTTAGGGGATCGTTTTACTTTTCCCATTTCTCTTTTTATGTCTCCCTTTTCACTCTATCTACTTCACCCACCTTCTCTCGCATGCAACGCTTGATCTACCAGCATCATCATATCGATTCTCTTTTCTATTTTCATATTTCAGTATACTTATTATACTCCGCCCATTTCCTTTTCTTACTACTTTCAATCAACAATAATAACGGGTTTTTAACGGATTTTTTCCTCCTCCTTCGTCTTCCTTCTTGCTTTCTTAATTTTTTTTTCTTTGTGTATGAGTTTGCTTTCCTATTAAGTATATTTTTTTCTATCTCCCACGCAATTCTTATCTCTTTCACTCGCTGTTTTACTGCTTTGTTTTTATTTCCTATTACTTAAACTGTTTTATTTTATAATGCTTTCTTCATCGTTTGTTCGTACTGCTACTTCGTTCTAACCATTTTTCGTCCCTAGTTTGCTCTTTTTCAAATTGTGTCTCTTTGTCTTCTCCGGGTTCCGGTCCACAATCTGAGATAGTCTGTATCAACAAAAAAACTCAAAATACAACACAGTTTTGTTCCATAATTAGAAGCAACAATTTAGAATCGACACTATCCATACAATTCATACACGGCAAGAGACGAAAGAAATACAATGCTTCCGATGCTTACTTGGTGTTGTGTTCTTCTTCACTCGCAAAGCTATATCGGTAAAAAAAAATTAAATGAACAACAAAACATAAAAAAGTTATAAACAGTATTACGGGTAAAATTAAATTTTTTGTGATGTCTGGAGAGTGTCTTAAGAAACAGAAAAAAAATTATGTCGAAAATAGACGCAACAAACAACAAAAAACTACTAACTGAGAGCAAAATTTTCGATAATTTAAAACAGATTCTTTGGTAGCTAGGCAGCACGCTAGGAGTACATTCTAGCCGCTTTCTGTCGTTTTATTTGACTCTACAAGTGTCACACAGCTCCCAATAATGTTTCATCGTTTCGAACAGGTCTTATTAATACGACCATCACTGTTTATATTTTTAGCAACTAGCAACATTGTATTTCATGCTACGACTGTCACAATCTCTTCTTTTTTTACTCTCTTTCTTTCTCTGTCTCTCTCTCTCTCTCTCTCTCTCGCTTTCTACCAGTTTGTTTAATTTGCATACAAACAATCTTCAATAAACGAAATAAAAAACGAAAGGCTGCTGGATGCAGGAGATAAATCGAAGGAGGGAACGATAAACAGAACAAGCGCAAGCAACGCTATCGAATTTCGTCTAGTTAATTTTTGCTGCACTAATAATTTTCTTATCTACTCTTGCAAAACTCGTGCAATCACTTGTGCACTTGCACACTGCTTGATGCCGTGAAAACTTTTTTCTTCCCAGAAAAACCACACACGCACACAAATATACAATGGGTATGAGGGAAAAATGGATGAAAACGTGCAGAATTTTCTAACCAACCAACATTCGTCTTCCACTATCTTTACTTGATTCCGTTTCGTACAATTCAATGTATATAAAACTTGGGACATTATGTAAGGCAGCTTCCTAATTCTGTGTAGTTGTTTGTGTTTTTGTTGCATTGTTTAATATATTTATGTGTACATGATTTTTGCTCTGCTTGCTTATGTTATATGCATTTCACGTGTATGTAAGTATTTCTGTGTCTATCCTCGCTCTCGTGCAATATCCCTTTGTCTATCTTTTCATTTTGGTACCCTTATTTGCACACTCACCAACACAAATAAAGTAATAATCACCTCGGATTCTCCTTCTTGCTATCCTTCTCATGCTAAGAAAGGATTTCCGGCTTTCTCATGCACTTCTGAATAATGGTGGTAAATGTGTGAATGCTTTTTTCATTAGTATTATTATTTGCTCTTGCAAGATAGGTGAAGGAGGGTCAGGATAGGATAACATTTACTAACGACACATCTCAGCAGTACATATTCGGATTTGTGTTTTGTATGTTTTTGCATTTGCTTATTTGCTTTGCATTTGCTTTGTTTGCTTTAGCTTGCTTTACGTTTGCTTATAAACTTTTCCTCTAATAATTTTTCAGTTATATTTGCTTTGCGGTTTCGTTAACGAGGTCTAAAGGTTTCTTTTGTTAGATTGTTATTTCTTAACGTTTTAAGTTTTTCTCATTTTTTGGTCGCAACAAAACAGTAAAATCGGATCATGGTAGATAAATACGAAAGTGGAAATCCAAGACAAAAAAATTCTTTTAGAGTTAGGTTTTTTGATTTTTCCACTTTTTGTTCTATCGTTATCGTTCTATGGTTTCATTTGTTGTTTATTTACTCTTTTACTATTGAGTTATATCAATTATCGTTCCTGCTACCTGAATCAATCTCTCTGTCCAAGCGGCCCATTCTATATATATTTTAGCATTCTATTTCCTTGTTCCTTTAGTATTCTATTTCCATTTTTACTTTTAAATAATCGAAGAAACGAAGAAAAAATCTCTAATAAAAAATATACCAAACTACTTGCGAACCCACAATTAGAATCATTTTAATTTAAGAGATATGGGGTACTATGACGCACTGGTGGGAACACGGTTGCTTATTAGATATTTGTAACGGTTTATTTATTACGGATGAAATAGGAAAACGAAAAGCAAACATGAACATGAAAATGACACCAATAAATGATAGTTTTTGGCACACAGTCACACGGGTGGGTTAGAGAATACTTGAGAACGAAAAATTAATACGTAGGTGGGAGGGAGAGCATGCGTTTCTAAAGATTGGTTTGTCGAGGGAAGGACGTTGAAAATACTGGATATTAGTTTGAATCCTGCTCAAATCCCTTTACCACGATAACTTCCACCTGTTTTACATTACGCCTGAAAGTTATGCAGAACCCAAATCGCTGAATGTTTATGAGTCAAATGTTGATTGTCCGCCTGAACCTTATGTTTGTGTGTTGTGTAGAGTATTCTCACAACAAGGGTTGACGAAGTGTGCTTCCGAACAGTTGTGAATATGTTTGACCTGATATTTTATATCATTTCTGTTCGAAACGCGCCTCAAATCTTCTACAAAATCTGCATAATCATCTTCTATTCAAAGGGTGTGTTTTCTTTTGTTTTACTATCTTCTACATTTGCGCTCATGTATGTTCGTGTGAATGTGTTTGTATGTATTTATGTAATAGTAATAATAATTGCTTACCCTAATACCTAGCGCACCATCTCGCTTTTTTTTCGCTGCCACTAACTCGTTTTACAATAAAACACATGTTTTCTTGCTTAGCGGTTGATATCGGAAAGAGGTTAGAATCCGCACTAGTTGTAATGGAGTTCTGGTTCTATTCTGCTTCGCTGTTTGTTTTAGTTATCTATGTACAGGTCTAAAGATATACTAACAAGATTTAGTTAGTTGCGTTTCAATATTTCCTGGATCTTGGACTTCTGGCTCTAAGATTTTTAGGGCGCGCGGGAGTGTTTCTATAGGATTCCCATTTTTATTGGAAACAAAAATAATGAGCATTTGGTGATAAAATTCCATTTGCTCTATCTCCGTTATCCAAGATCATTGATTATTTCAGATGTCGTTCAAAGAATAAAACAAGGTAGGAATGAATGTAATTTTCGTAATAGTTGCAAGTAGCAAAACAATTTAAAGCGGTTTTTAGTCCGAAAATTCAAATATAGCTCTTCCACAAAAATTGAATGGAAAAGTAAATGTAGTGTACATAAATACAGCGATTTTCTATGCTTCGTTCCTGTTTTGACTTTTAATAATAACAACGCTTTCGTCCATTAGTACCTTACCAGGAGAGCGAAACATACTAGCAATTGAAAAAGCCAACGTTACAACACATAATACATAAAAAATTTACTTAGTGAACGAAATGCACCCACAACTATAAACAAAAACGTGTGTTCTATCACACTGCTCAAACATTCTAATCATTCACGCACCACTCATGCACATAAACACACGCATACGAATAGGCATATCATATATACGGTTAAAACAAAATTATTATTCAATTTATAAAATCAATGGTGATACAATATGTATGTATGGGTGTATGGTTTTTTTTATCAACAACAACATTTTTTCGCTCTAAAGTTAACCCTAACAAGTTATCGCGGTTTCACGTCCGGACATCCTTCACGTTTTTCGAGGAGACAAATTTGATTTTCGCATTGGGGGACAAGTGGGAACGGGAAGATAAAGGTTGAAATGGGAGCCTTAAGTAGTCTAGTATTCGATATAAATACGGTAAAGAGTGCATTGTGTGTGTATCATATCGATTCACTACATGCTGCACTTTGCTAGATTATTTTCGCTCTATGCTCTTATTGACAACCTAACCCGCGAGAAAGAAACAGAAGAGGAAAGGGAGAGATGTAAGGAAAAGGAAATAAAAAAATCGCATAAACTAGAACAAACGCGGGTCATTTGTTCAAACGCGGGCCATGTGTATATATATATATATATATATATATATATATATATATATATATATATATATATATATATATAAATATATATATAAATATATACATATATATATATATATATACATATATATACATATATATATTTATGTATATGTATATATATATATATATATATGGTTAAGCACGACGCTGCTACACTCACATATTTCATAAATACTCTCTATCGCTGCTCCCTCATGACTTTCGCTACATTCATTTTTATCGGTGCATTAATACGGAAAACCGATTGCTTACGTTTTTCATAGCGTAAGCGTGTTGATCGGAGTCGTAGGGCTTACGGGTTTCGCAGGTACCCATCTCCTGTCATCCTATTATTTATTTATTTTTTTTTTTTGTATTTTTTTGTAATATGCTTGTGGATATACGTTTATGACTTGTACCCAGATTCTCCCGTAAAACAAGCAAACAAATCAAAAACACACACTGCCACGACACAGTCGTTTCCGCCGGGTCACTGGTTCCACCGGGTCACTGGCACCGCCTTGTTAATGGTGACCGGAGGCACGGGACACGGGCCGAGCACGCATATTAGGTGGCAGCGTCCAGGTGATGCTTGCCTGCGGTCATAGAGATTCCTTCGACGGCACCCAGATCGTCGGTCCGCCCTGAGACCAAATGACGTTCTTCACTTTGCCGTAGATCTCCTCGATCGTATCGCCTTGCACAATGGCTGAAAGCAACAAAAAAAAATTATACAATTATTTCTACTGTTTTTTATTCAAAACACACTAGATCACTATACCGGTAAAGTATTCGCCAAACTCGTGCTCCATCTTTAGCGTCCGTTCATAGGTTTTCTTCGCCTGCTCTTCCGTCATGCGTCTGTTCATTTCCCTGAATAATGGAGACGGAGACAGGAGAATGTTGATTAAAATTCAATGCAAACACAACGCCGCCGCCGAAAAGACATACATTATTGACTCCACCGACATCGGCTTGATAAAGATCGAGATCGGGTAGAGTTGAGCCACCTGCAGCCGCTTAATGGCGTTACCGGATACATCTAGTATGCAGTGTTTGCCCTTCTCTGCCACCTCGCGTACGGACGCGACCGACGTACCATACAGGTTGTCGTTGTACTGGCCCGCCTCAATGAACAGGTGATTCTGGATGTCCTTTTCCATCTGTTCTCGAGACGCGATGAAATGGTAGTCCCTACCATCAACCTCGTAATCACGTTTGGGACGTGTGGTATCTGCAATTTAAAAAAAAGAAACGGTTTTTAAGAATTCGCTGTTTATTCTTTTGCAAACTATGTTGGAACACATGTCTGCATTTTTGCATATTCATTAGAAGCCCAACCTTTGTTTTTTTTTCATCAAACCAAACCAAAGGTACTACAAAAGCAAAAATTAACCAAAAATCAAAGCGGACAAAGAATGTGACAATATAGGCTACGTAGTATTTGAAAACATTTCCAAAAAACAAAGAATTTATCATTCAAATTATCACAATCATATACAACTTTTCTTGGAACGGACAGACTGAACTAAAATGAACACTTACGTGGAACACACGACCCAAATTTGTTCGGATACTCCGAGATTAAGTCGTCGTTGATGCGGTCCTTCAGCGGGCCCAAAATTATGACTGGGCGCGTATAGGTGATCTGCAGACGTTGCACCGGCTCGTACGATAGAATATTTTCCTCTACTGCAAAAACGGAAAGAGACAAAGAATAGGCGCGTAATTAACGCGAAATCAGACAAAACAGAAATCGGTACCGGATTAGAAACAAAACTACCCATAACCTGTGGGCTCGAAATGTGAGCAGACAACTCTCCCCCTCCTCATACCCCAACCCCCTTACCCCTCACCATGACACGTAACAAACGTGTGGCAAAGCAAAAATGGTGATGCAGGCAACATATGTGACACTTGATGATAAAATATTACAATGTATTAGACAAACGTAAACACACGAGGACATCTTTGCCGAACAACACATTTCCAACCACGAACAAAATGTTTATGACGGACGGCTAAACGCGTGACTCAAGAGCTTAAATTTCTTAGTTTTGCGTTGTTTTATTATGGTTTGTTTTATTTTTATTTTTTTTGTTAAATGGAGATAGCGTGCTTTTGCGGCAGTGTCGACCAAGTCGGGCCTACATTACATGATTATTTTGTCATGGGGTAGTTTACTAGTTTAATCAGTATACTGCAATTGAGCTTATCGAATAATAATCTGGTCTAAGAATATATTATTCAATCATTGTAGCTGCGCTCTGTACGAAAACGGTATGATGTTAAATAAACCTGGTACAAATAAAACTGCTAACCATGCATACAAAAAAAACACAACTCTTAGAATGTATTACGAAAACCGCATGCACTCATCAATTACACATATTATTGGAAACTGGTGCGCTAGTAGGTAAAGGTATGCAGCCAACTATGGCCTCATCATTCAGGGATTTATGTGGAGCAGTTCGTAGAAGAACAAGAGACATCGCTCTCACCGATTCGTCGCGATTACTAAGGATCAGAACGAAACAATAGCAAAAAAAAAACAAAAAAACAAATATCCTAAAACACAGTGAACATGCTTGAACCATAAGTAACAACAATAACATTACAAAAGATCCTCACAAAACCAAGTGGAATTCGAATCAACATCTGATATGTTTGGCATAAACAAACCAACAAAAAAAACATTACTCAAAGTGATTTCAAGTGACTAACAAAACACCAGGAGAAAGTCAATGGAGTGAAAATGACCTAAAAGGGCGGTAAAGTATGTACTAGACGAACATGAGACCGATAAGAACATGTGTAGAGAAACAGAGCAGGGCAGTGTAAAATTGCAAAAAACAATAGAAAAGAGAAATACAGGAGTGGATAGAAAAGGAGCAAGAAATAGTCAGAGAGACAGAGATAGAATAGTTGAGTCAGCGGCATTGGGTAACAGCGGCAGACTTACAGTCGGCATAGTTATTCTCCAGGTAGATAAGAGTTATCTGCTCCATATCAGGTAATTCCACGCGGTAGATTATTTCACCACCACCTGGATTGGGATACAGAAGAGATGCACACACACACATATATGTAGAAGGGAAGAAGAAGATAGTGAAAGAGACAGAGAAAGAAGTGAAGAAAGGGCAACAAAAAAATAAAACAAGAAGATGTTACGATTGAAGGGGCAAAAGAGACAGCCAGAGATAAATGAACACAAAAGAAGATAAAAATTAAACTAATTCTATAATGGAGGAGTACGCGACTTTACGGTCACTCAACGAAAAACAGGTGAAAACGATATGATATAAAGAAAATAAATGCTATCCGATCTCGAGCAGAATTAATTTTATAATCCCACTTATAGGAGGCCTTTACATAGCCCTAGCAGCAGCAATGATGATGACAGAAAAGATGAAAACAAATGACTTAACTTCAGCACCTATGTTAAAAATGTCTCATGTTTGAATTGAATTAAGTCTTATACAACAATTTCCCAGTATGACTACGAATTTCTCTACTAAGAGTGGATTGCGTGATTATGACGAAAGTCTTTCCAAAGTCTTTCTCTTCTTACGGAGGAGTTAGTTCGCTGGATGTAATATGACCGAAAAAAGACAAACCACTAACAACTGAAGAAGGCCTGTGCAATATGAAGAAAGGAAAACAAATCGCACACCAAACAAATACCAACGGAAACACAACCAAAACACAGATAACCGGTATACTTATATCGATAATATTCGGGAGGGTGTACAAAAAAATGGGCAAACGTAAAAATAAAACAAATACTCCAACCAATATTGAAATCGAGACAACTTACCTTCAGCGTTCGCGTCGTCTTGTGTGTAGCAAAGCATGAAAGCTGGAAATGGATTGGAGATGACAATTAGAGTATACATAATTGTGTTGTGTTATTCATCTAGCGTCGCGCGTCATTGGTAATAGAAGCGCACTTTAAGTGCGAGGGAAGGCATGGACGCACTGCGCGTGCATGTGCATTTGCGAAAATGTTCGAGTGTATGTGTGTGTGTTTTTTTGTTTGTTTCTTCTAGTTTGTTGGATTGTCTAGAATCATCTCCAGGAGAAAAACCGAAAAGCTTGCCGAAAAAGCTACTTACGACCTCTCCATGGCCTACTACAGGTGTACAGGATGGTTCACAGTTCCTTTCCCTTTTGAAAAAGGTTCTTTCAAAGATCCGAATGAACCAAACACAAACACAACAATAAACAGAACCAATAGCGCGCCAATAACGTGCAGAGATTTTAGAGGTACCAAAAATCGGAAACGTGAAAGTAAAACATAAAAGCAAAACACAACACTTTACACCATGAGATGGAAATGAAGGGTGAAAAGGAAGGAAGAAACAGAAGGATGGAATGAAACCGTGCTGATCGGAAATGTGTTCCTCTTCACTCAAGCTCAATATTCATTATCCAATTATCTTGCTCCCGTACAAAGCCGGCTCTACTATTCGTGAATTTCTAACACAAACTAAAGCACACAGATCGAGAACATCGAAATACATTTTTAGTATTTTTATAATTTGTTTCCAATGTTTGAGAATCATTTCATCATCACAGATAACTTTATGAACTTAACTTTTTTAAAAAATCGCCCGTTTTAACACACTAAAACCAATTTTGTTCATATAAGTTTTATGGTTCCATAGTATCTGGCTCCAATGTCTTACGAATTCAAAAACAAATTGAATAAACATTATTTTCACTTTTATCGTTTTATAGGACTACTTTTTAAAGTGAAAAATGAACCCAACATTATCAAATATTGACGAACAAACGTATTTTTAAGATGACGACAATGTGGGTGGCACACGAGTGTGATATACTGCTCTGCTTAATTTAAAAGTACATGCTTTGTTTAAGAGCGTATACTGTGAAAAATATTCGTTTGTAATAAAAAAAAACACTGCTACGTTTTGACCAATTGAGCCGCATGGTTAAATAATCGTACAATAAACTAAATTTCCTCTTGGCCCCTCCCATCCCATTAATGTAGCGGACACTTACGCTGCTCGGGATCGTGGTGGTTCGGCTCTAACAGGTTACCATTAGCTGTTTGTAGGCAGCAAAATGGCGGTGACCAGAGAAGCAACATTCACGGTGAACGGTGATCGTGTACAGCGGCAGGATGAGATGGAAATGTTCGGGACGGACGGATGGTACACAAATAATAAATATATTTGGCACATGGACAGGTGCAAGTGGAAGGTGGTTCGATATCAAAACAAAAACACACACGCACACATACACATGGCAACGAGTGTGCCGATAAAGGACACGAAGACGACGAATGAATATAAAACGAGATGGAAAAGAAAGAAAAAAAAACGTGGAAAATTATACATAAATGCAGGAACAGTACGCCGGAAAAGTGCGACAGGCGTGTGCCAACCAACACGTAGATTCATAGTTTCATAAATTGTACACACTAGATAACATCGAAACACATCGATCAAAGTGACATCGACTAAGCGACAGCTCCCACAATACGTTGTTCATAATGCTAGCACTGATGCTCTTACTGCAAGAAAATGTTTTGAGTGTGAGCGTTACTAACTGCTACTTACGCTCTTGATCGGATCCATCCTCGTTCTTATCGTCCTTGCTCTTCATGAAAGGGAACCGGCGGGAGAAAGAGAAATTTTTCTTCTTCCGATCGAGAGTCGAAACCTGCAAAAAAGAGCGCGCAACACAACATAACGATTAAAAATCATCTGAGAATGGCTGCTACCACGCACACTAGTTGCACTCAAACTGCGGAGGAAACATTCACCTCCTCCTCCCCATCCTCCTTGCCCGCTGGTACCTTTTCCAGGTTGTTGTTGTTGTTGGCTCCGGCATGGCCCTGGAATTTGACGCTTCGATCACGGGCTCGTTGCTTGCGCTCCCAGCGCCGCTTCGACGGCACGATACCGATGCTTTCCTCCTCGTCCTCACCGATCACGCGGCGCGCCTGCCACCATTCGTCGTCGGATGCGTTCGTTACATGCAGAATGTCACCGTGCTTGAACTGGAGACCCCGCGTCGGCAGCCCGTCGTCCCGGTTTGGGTCGTAGTCGAACAGGGCGCTACAAAATCAAACAAATGCATCGTGAATTCCGCAAAAAATATTCTTCAATAATACGGTAGGCACAAAAAGAACATTATGCTAACATGTTCCCATGCTTACACACGCTTTAATTGCATTCAAAACTTATATGACTTACCGCACATAGAGTGTACGCTTCTGGGAGGTTCGGAGTAGCGTACCGGTGCCAGCCGCTACCGCTTGCTTCAGCTCCTGGATGCGCTGCTCAAATCGGTTGTAATCTTCCGGACGATACTGCACCACCAGCGTCACTGTGCCACCAGCATTCTGTGCACGAAGAAATACGAAAAGAGCTAACTTTAGCACGGTGTGTGTCGAATCACCACAACCATCCACTTACCTTAAGAGCCTGAGCCGCATCCTCGTGTGACGCATTCGAGAGGCTGATACCGTTCACAGATAGTAGCTGATCGCCACGCTTCAGTTCGCCACCTAGGTCGGCTGCACCACCAGCAAGCACGTACGATACGAAAATTCCCTGCAGAACAGCAAATAAAATAATTTTATATGAAGTTTTAACAAAAATTAGCACGTGAAATGCTTTTTTTCAATCAACGAGGAAGATCCAATGTCAGTAGTTAGTATCCTCAGTCAGTAGTGTTTTTAGTTCACACTTTTTTGGCAGATAACTAAGCAACTCAACGATAAGAACTTTAATTATTTCTGATCTTAGATCATTAAGATTAAGTATTTTTATGCATGTATATGTAAATGAAAATAATAAGTTAAAGCGATTTTTTGCACTTGTTTGCTTTTTCTTCTTCTTCTATATCGTGACATAAGTTAATCCTACATTGTTAGCTTACTAGGCTATTTGATATCACCAAAGCTAGTTAGTCAATCCTCGCTAGAAGGAGACAATCCAGACTATGATACTGTTCAAGTCATTAAAAAGCCCTGTGTCACTACCACTACAGTATCAGGCCCGGTTAAGTTAACAACTATCGATAACGATCATGTTCTGCACCCGTTAATAAGTCAAAATGCACATAATGTTAAACGTACAATTTGTTGCTCAATTTTTCCAAATAAGAGGCGAACGATGCCCTAGTATATTATCAATCCAGCTACTTCAACATAAATATTAAAGTAGATATCATCACTATGTTTCACAAGGCCGCATACTTGGTTCTTTTCAATATAGTTATTTATATATTTTAATAGTTTCAAATGGCATAGCCAATGTAATATTTGTTTCCCAAAAACAGCATCGAATCCGACGATTTTAAAATATTTTTACTTTTAGCAATGTCACATAACCATGACTGTTTTTTTCTTTTGACACATATAAAAACTGTTTATTTAGATTCCCATCTAGGTGGAAACAAAACTGCATTTGTGTTGAAGTTGAAAAAGTTTCTGTTTAAAAAGGTAAGAAAAAAAACATCCGAAAAATATATGCGTATTTGTTAGACTCATAGTTTCCGTCCCTCGCAATTATGTTTATTTGGAAAATATTGTGGTTTCGAAGACCCTTAAACTACTATCAATATATTATTCTTTTGTTTGACTCATATGATCAGCTAGACAGGGAATTTAGAATAAGATATTTTCAAAGTCAATTTTAATTATTTTCAACCGTTCTTCGTCGTTTAAGAAAACTACCATTGTAAGTTATCAAGCCGCGCTTTTATGATTGCATTTCCATCTCAGCAACGAATACACAGACTTCCTCCAAAATATGTACAGATCATTTGATGCCATTTCGTTTTATAGAAAATTTTAAATTATAAAATTTACATATTTTTAACAACACGCCCAGCGATAGGAATTGACTTAAGCTCGACTAAATTTAGATCTTGAGATCCTTTACAAAAATTATATTATCATCGAATAATATCAACGTAAACTTTAATGTTTTTAACAACGTAGATTTCAATGTTGGTTTCAATACTCTTGGAACTGTGTTAATATCAGTAAGCAATTAAAAATGTATTTTAAATTAAAATTTTATAAATTTCAGTTTAATTTGAAGTTTCATGTAACGAAAAATATGCATTAGGCAACAATATTTACCTGTCCATCTTCGCCACCAACAATGTTGAAGCCAAGTCCAGACGTTCCTTTCCGTATTACAATCGTGCGTGGTACACTATGTTAAAAAATGAAATGAATATTGCTTTAATTCAATGCTCCATCTAGCTGCCAACTGCCAAGTATCTACTTACCGCGTAATGTCCTCACTGCTGACGGCACGTGGAGTCCCAATCGGCATGCCCGTCTCCAATACGTTCGAGGACGCGTACCGCGACGAACTGTTTTCCAGCCCGAACGCTGGCGAGTGCGAACGTGCCGTCGGGATTTCCGCATCGACACCAACCACCTCACCACCGCCACCCCCACCTGCATCAGGTGAAGCATGGTCGACCATGCTAATACCAACACTGTTCATCGCGTTGGTCGAGAGCGAGTTCAAGTTGCTGATTGAATTTGCAAGCGTCTGCAGGATATTCGTCTTTTGCACGATCAGCGTAGCGCGGTTTGTGATCGCCTTCAGCGTTGCGACCGCCTCCTCGTGTACAACGTTCTCGAGATTGCGCTCTCCGCCGTCCGGTGTCCGGACCGCGATCAACTTGTCGCCAACGGCAAGCCGCCCATCGCCGTGGGCCGCACCGCCCTCCATTATCTTCGTTACGTAGATGCCGTTATCGCCTGGGATGTGCTGATTGCCGATGCCACCCGCAATCGAGAAACCAAGCCCCTTGCTGCCCTTTAACAGGTCGATTTCCTCCAGCTTCGGTGCCTGGGCCGGTGGCCTCTTTCGACGGATTTGCTGTCAGAAAAGAAGAGGAATCGGTCAGATGAGGAATATGAAACCGAGGCGTAAAACTACCGGCTACCTACCAGCGTTACGCGATCACCCGCCTGCTTCAGTGCGTCCACCGCATCGCCGTGCGTTACGTTTACTACCCGTACCTCGTTAACCGCCACAATGCAATCGTTCACCTGCAACCGCCCATCAACATGGGCTGCACCACCCGGAATCACCTTCGTGATGTAAATCGACGCGTCGAGATTGATGTGCGGATTGTCGGTGCCGCCCGCAATCGAAAAACCAAGTCCAGTCGAACCGCGCAGTAGTGTGATTTCATCATACTCCCAGGGTGAATCGCCATTCAGCTGGTAAGTGGAAATAGAAATATGATAAGTAACTATCCACAAGTGAATTGAAGCGTATACAAATGTGCAGAAAGGGTTTAAGTAATGCAAAAAGCACACATTTTGGAATTAAATTTGAAACATTAGCCTAAAACCAAAAGATTAAAAATGCTTCATTAACATATAATTGGATTTTTTCCCTAGACTTAATTGGACTGACATATTCCTTGACCAGGACGTAACAGTGATTTCATCTCTAAATTTAAATCACTCTATGAAATTGTAAACTATACAAAAACGTCTAAAAGCAAAAAAGATCCATTTGAAAAAGGTTAACATCATCTGAGTTCGTTCCAATCATACAAATTGTAATTGAGGCCTGTGATAACATGTTTAAGATTTTTATACAATTTTACATAAAAATACATAATAGGCTTATTATTCCACTCAGCGATAATAATATGATTGTCTCCTACGTCTGCTTCCAATCAAGCAAATAATGCTTGCTATGTTTTAGTCCGATGATTAATAGTTCAGCGAATGGCTTATTACACATCCAAAGCAATTTGCCTTATAGGATCGCTTTTAATGTGGGTACTGTGGTAAAGCACTCTAGAGCCTCTCTAGAGGCTCTGCCAAATTAATTCCTTTTCCTTTGCATGCTGATTTTCCCGGTTGCTCATTGCATGCTCACCTGTTTCGTGTCGTTCGTGTTCGATGTCGGAACCTGCGGGACGCAAAACAGAAGGTACGGAAATTAATATCACATGAAGGCTGAGAAATGTAAGATTTGTTACTGTCCCGAAGTCGAAGACCAATAGCCGGATAGGAAGTCAAGAAAGGCACACATACGGCTGTGCTTGTGTACAAGATAGATTTCCTAACAAAGGGTTAGTCTTTCGCTCCGTACCTTTTCAGGACGAAGAAGCTTAACGCAAAAAGGCTCTTAATAATTACTAAAACAATTACACAGCAGAAAGAAACAAGAGCAACATCAAACTCCAAAATCTACATGAAAAATAAGCGACTAGCTACTTAAAGGACTAGCAGAAGATACAAAACACTACTACTGTACCGTGTCAAGGCTGAATAAGGACGAAACCTTCTTTAGGAATCCTCCACCGCCGCCGCCAGTGCCACCGCCGCCACCGCCATCTTGCTGACGTTTCTTTTTCCTCGTAGTCATGTTTACTTTACTTTTTTGTTTGCTTCCTGTTTCTTGTTTATTGTTTTTTTTTTTAACTTGCACTTTCTTTCTCTTTAATCTTATATGCGTTTATGTTTTCTTTTTTCTTCTATTTCAGAAAATTCTTTCACTTCCACGGACACCCCTCCCGTCACAACACCGTCCACCAAGCACGGATTCTTAAAAACACATGAAAACAGGTCCTATTGGATTTCTCTGCACCGAGACAAATATACAATTATTTTTAGGATAATGGGGGGATGGAGGAGGGTTGGAAGATTGAGGCACTGAACATTTAACTTTTTTCTCTTTCTTTATTGCAATTTTTCTGTCGCTAATTTCAAAATTCTGCTGCTTAACGCTATAAATAAACACGCACGCTGGCAAATAAATATCGCACGCAGTGACACACAAACAGACAAGACATCCTCTACTAGATGTAGGACAAACGATGGAAAAAAAGGGTTGAGATAGAAAATGGAAGGGGGATGGTTTTCACAAACATTAAGATAAACGCGCGCACACACACACAAACAGCGCTACAAAAGAGCAAAACAACAAACTTTAACGGACGTACGGGTAAGACGCTAAATTAAATTCTTGTTGCTTCGTTCTCCTGCTTTTCTGCTAAAATTGACAACGGACAAAGACCAGACAGAAAACTCGCTACCTCAGGGCGAAGTAAAAGGGTAAGAAGAATATTTGTGTTGTTAATTTTAAATGAGTGCAAGTAGGGGACAATTTTACGTGCAGAATGTTTCTACAGCAAGACTTTTAAAAATTATTTAAATGTCCAAGGAGTGCATTATGCATATGTGTAGGTCTCGTCACAGCTGTAACACAGTGTATTCGTGTGTGTATGTTTGTGTACAAGTATGTGTGTGTTAAAGACGAACATTCTTTAATGTACAACAAATACAACACACAGAAAAAATCCTTCTTGGTTGGTTAACAACATAAGCTTCTTTTCAAGTCTAAACTGTAGCCTTCCCTATGACGACGATTTGAACGATATGACGTGAAAGTGGTAGCATTTGTTCAATGCAACACTGAAATGTTAGCAGCAGGTCCTTTCTTGTTTTTCATCTCACCATATTCAAACAATAGTCACCTGAAATAGGGCAAATTAGCACAGAACAAAGTAAGGTTACACATCGAATGAACCGAATCGTATCGAGAAGAGAAAATAGAAAACAGATATGGAGAAAGAGAGGGGGAGAGAGAGAACACAAGAAAAGATAAATAAATACAAAAAAGTCAAAGAATGCCAAAATCGAAAAAAGGGGGAGAAATTTAAAACAAATCAAACAAAACAACAGCAAAAGTAACGTCAGAGAGGGGTGAGAGACGCAGGAGGTTGGCGTAATTATAAATAGAAGGATGATGGGAAAACAAAACAAACACAAACAGACACACACGCACACAAAACATCACAAGGCATCCTTATAAGTTGATCTGAAAAAGCAATACGTCCAGGCTGTCTCTAACAAATAAAAAAAAAGTTGATCTGAACTAGTCTTGCACCAACGAAGCTTAAAAAATCATAGAAAGCTTTTCCACAAGATTCTTGTATGTTTCTTCTAGATCCTATAACATCATATCTCGTAATACAACACAATACTGCACTAGAGATAATGTGAATCTATCTAGAGACATCTTCATGATGTAGTACATTCCTTAAAAAGATGTTTCATCATCACTCCACTCACATTAGCAGCGTCGACTTCAAGGCCATATCCCGTACAGTATATACTGTAAAACTATACGGTTAGTATCTGTAATAGGATCTACCCTGCCTTGAAATTCCAACTGGATGGATTTGGTTAGCAAGTTTGAAAATCTGTATCGAAAGATTTTCATCTTATATATTTCACAAAATGGTAAATTATATTTTTCACAGAACACATATTTTTAATAGCAAAATGAGATATATTATAATTAAATTGTTTGATTGGAACAAGATTCCAATTGTAAATCCATTTTATAACATTAAATCAGTGTAAGTCATATTTCAAAAATTCACTAACAAAGAGTTCCAGCAAAGATTCGTCCACTGCTTTAACACCGTCCTCCACAATCATCCAACCTCACACGCACATGCATTGGCTATTCCGCGATAAACACATTGAAATTGTACCCATTTCGAGTAGCATTATGTAATGAAGTCCGCCGTTTTGTTCTCGTTTTAATTGTCTCGAGAGCAATACGGCACGCAAAGCAATCACAAAGGCAGGGTTCGCTTGCCAGTGATGTCGATTGAGCTCGGTTTTTTTTTTATGGAAGCTGCTACTGCTGACGTTATTTTGATCGTTGATTTGTTTGAAGCTCGTTTGATGTTTGATTGTGAGCACAGCAACACTGACACACCGCCACTTGTAATCGCATATTTCTAGACCCAGCAGAAGAGAGGTCTAGATCGATCGAGATCTTTTCACATCAGAAATGTTACTTGATTGTTTTGATTTTGCCAGACGAACGAACGATTAGCATTGAATGAATGAGCTGTAGAATAAGATCTACACGATCTCTGGTTTCCAGATCCAGAGGAAACCAGCTCGAGAGCACACATACACATACAAATACACACCATACACGCTTCTGAATACGAAGTAATGCGTGGCGAGAGGCTCAAATTGGGTGACATTTGTGTTGAAATTCTGTTTTTGAAATCTTTTGTTCTGAATTTCTGTTCTGAATGTTCTGAAATTTTTTTGTTTTCCCCGTTGCACGCACGCACGAATAAATGGATTAAATGCGAATACACACACGCGCCCGGACGCTATGAAAAACGTATTGATAGTAATATTCCACCACACACTAAAGTGCCATTTGCTGGTAAGCGGTTTAATAATTATCTTTTTCTACCCGACGATAATTGAAGAAGATAGTTAGCAAATGACTTATGGTGCATTCGATACTTCAATCATGAGTTAGCCATACACACACAAACGAACAAACGCCGGTTTGGTTTTAGCTGTTCGCATTCCAAAGCGTCACAGCGGCATCCAGCTTTGACGTGAAACCGAAAATCGTCTCGGTGACTTTTGCACCACACGTACACAACTGTACATACTCAGGCATTCCATTGATGACGCATTCCTCCAATATGCGTGCCATATGTGGCTACCGTTGAATTTTTACCAGCACACTAACACACATTCATACACACGTTGAAACGAAAGGTAGAAAGGGACGACGACGGAATACGGCAGGGGATAGAGTGCTAACTGCGGCAGCAGAAATACAACACAGCAGTGTATGACAAACACACGATGAACAAGAGGATCGAGGTCAAAAAGCGGTGGCAATATTGTCTACCACATAAGCGACGCGAAAACCGACGCGCGCATTGCCTTGCCTATCTCTTTTTCTCACACTGGCTGTGTTGCGTTACGATCCTGCTCGACAATTTTATGGTTGTTTTTTGTTCGATGAGGTCGGGGTATCGGAATGAATAATTTCTCCAAACTTCAAACATGATCAGCGCGAAAGGTACCGAGAGAGAGAGAGAGAGAGAGAGAGAGAGAGAGAGAGAGAGAGAGGGAGGGAGGGAGGAACGGAGAGAGGGAAATAAACCGTACCACTACAGTGAAAAACGAGCCGGCATGGACGGAACGGCAACCAACCCTGCATTGTCAATAATGCAATAACAATATTTATGAATAAAAATATTGTCTCATCAAACTCGCTCAAGGTGCTGCTCGTATTGGAAGCTGTCACTCTAGAAACTGCTCGAATCGGAATCGACTACGGTGTGCTTCGGTCTGGAAAATGAAAAGAGGACACACACACAACAAAGAAAGAACATACGGCATTTCTTCACATTTCGTGAGATCACGTCGGTTTGTATGTGTTTGTAAGGGTTAGAGAGGCGTAACGAAAAAAAACCCGAAAAAGGAATGCGACACATAAAATTCAACCCACACGCACACTAATACACGAACTCTACCAGGGGTTTGATAATGTTGTTTGAGTGGTTGCAACGTTTTTTATCATTTACAGTAGATTGCAGCTGAGTAGTTGTATTGAAGATTGATATAGCAGCAATCCTTCCTCTTATTGGCCTGTTTTAACACACAAACCCACGAAAAAGATGCGCAACCGCAAGTCTGTGTAATAAAATTCAATAGCTGCATTATGCTTGTCTTTCACTCTATCTATCTCGTTTTCTTTGTGGTTCTCCCATTCTGTTTTCTTTTTCTCTTTCCGTCACCCTCCTTTAACTCATGATCACGAATGCTTTTCCTTGCACTAACGGGATCAACGAGACGACCACGTACACATTTCCACCAAACAACAAAAAGAAACCCAGGCAGAGGAAAGGGATAAGCCACAAAACAAAGTATGGATACGCGCACATCAGACTGTCCATTCATTCCATTATTCATTCAATACGTTTCGGCACAACGCCCCCCAAAACGGCGCCGCTTATAAAAAGAAAACGCCGTGATTCAAACAAAATTCACCAAAACTGTTCGATGATTGCCTAACACGGGCACACACACAGGCACGCGCAGCGCAAGCGAACTGGGCTTGACAGACACTGACTGGTTCGTAGTAAGCTGCGCCGCACTGGAATCCGGTGATTAAAGGGGCGTTTGCCGGCGCTTACAGTAAAAACTCTTTAAATTTTAAAATATTTGCTTGTCGCTAGAGGCTCCCAACACTCGCGACTCTACGGAAAATCTCCATAATTACACACGTAGGACATGGGCATGGGGTGGGTGGGTTGGTTGAAATAGGAAGTAAAAATGTAAAACAGGTACGCACAACATACACGGTAAGTGTCACTCGTGTGGTATGCACGCCTTTGCCGAGTTTTCTCAGAATAATTAATACGCTGTGGGCACTTTTTCACTAAATTACGTGCAACGCCGGGACGAAAATATATACACACACGCACACACGTCCGCACCGTTTGAAGGTTGTTCGTGAAGTAATATATACATCAATCATCAACATTAAAAAGTGACACACGGATTTTGACAGATCCGAAAGAGAATTCTCCACTGTTCATGCTTCTTTTTGCTTCGTTGTTGTTCTTTATTTTGCAAACACTTGCGAATAAATTTGTCCGGGTGATTGTAGTTTCGCTTACCACGCCAAAACAGTAATCCTAAGAACCGATTAATGGTGCCGAATACAGTGAACTGACTAGTCGACTGGTGGCGATCTCCGGGTACCCGTTTGGCACTATGGGCCCGAAGCTCCGTGTGCAGGGTTGCTCGGTACCGTTTTTCTTCGTTATGTTTTCTTTGTTTGCTCGATTTTTGGCCAGCGTGTGCGCACACGCGCAAGCGGTGTTGTAACACTGACAATTTTTATTTTTACCATCGTGTGAGGATTGGCTAATGTACAAGTCTGCCTTCTGGAAAAGTGAATAATTTTCCTAGCCCCAGGTATAGATGTATAGCAAGGTAGCTATCAATTTTTCGGACTCACGCAAATTTTAAAAAGACTGGGAAGAAGTTGAACAAATGTCACGTATTTCCTTGATACAAAAAATACATTACTAAGCTACTGGTCCGTGCGCAGCATGTGCTCGATAGAATCGCACAAAATCCATTACATCAACGTAGGATAAATGACATCAATGTTTTAGAAATAAACTTTCGTTCTTCCGGTCCGTCCACTCCAAACAACCGCCGGACGCTTGGAGCGCGACCCACCCGAAAGTAAATCATATCACAACACCCCACACACTAGCGAAAATCAAGAGAGGGTGTAGGTTTGTTTGTGTGAGAGAATATTTGAAAATTTTACTCGGTCTTCCTGATTATTTTCCTTCCCTTAGTCTATCTAATTTTGTGTCCGTCATCAGCGTTCAGTGGATGAAATCATACCGTTCTTTTATTTTAAGATCGTATTTCTACTGGCCAAATGTTTGTCACGGAAACCTAGATGTGAGACTGCTGATTGCCTTTTAATAATTTATAATTTTTATTGATGCTTATACGATTTTGTATTCGTAACAAATATTTTGTTTAACTAACTTAATTTATGTATTTACAAAAAGCGAAACAAGCCTATAGTGCCGTGGAGAAGCGAATTCTCGCCGTAGACTCGCCTCCCTATCGTGCTGTCTTTGTCACATCCAGTGTAACTGTCACAGATTTTACCAAGGGGGATACAAGATAAAAAAAATTTTCATAGACCTTGGCTTGTTCATCCGAAAAGGCTTAAAGTCTTTATAAATCATTTCAACAATATTTTACCAAAGTCTATTTAAGACACAGGTCCATGGATGCTGTAAAAATTATAACTGAACCGTAGGATCTTTTTGACGAGTTAGTCAGACTGTGTTTATCTCTCGGTTTGTTTACGTTGAGGGACACCATACATTTTCACATGGTTCGTACTTCATTCTGTGCAAGCCAAACTTTGAAGTTTTGATCAGCCTTGCAATTTCTTGCACCTGAGCATCGATAAGAGTGATAAATATCATCGTATGCTCATGTGATACATCGTGCACTATATGATATCCCGACGATCTTAATATGCAATAAACTGTAGTACAAACTTTTATATATGATTCGGTGACAACATTATTAGAATGATAGGCATAGTATATGTGTATTCCATAAAATAGAATCAGGTAGTTTATAAAAAGGATGTAGTTCTACTCTAATAAATTGGTATATAAGTTAGTGATAATGCAATATAACCTTACGTTAATAAGACCTTTTACACTGGGTTGAGAGCACGAGGTTACCGCACATGTCATTTAAAATGATCGTTGCTTGGTAGCATACTCTATTGCATCGAAACACATGCACGCGCGAACTGGTCTATTGAGGAGAAATCGCGTTCCCGCATTTGCTGTGTTATCTTGGGCCTGCTTTCTGGGTTTACTTTATTTAAATAAACGATTTTCGAGGTTCGTGGTGCATCTAACACACACAGCAGATAAAAAACCGCGATAAGCGTGCACTAGGAGGCGAATAGAATCATAACCCAAGCGCGACCAGTAGTGATAATTTTTACTCATCACAAACGTGCACACCCCGGCTTTCCCTAGCAGTCCCAACTATACAAACATATGTGCGTATGTACGGAGAGCATTCCAAGGAGAGTCACGTTTCACACATTAGTCAAAACATGACATTCGAGACAATCGAAGGGCGATTACGACACAACACCCGAATGGCGAACGTGCGAAGAGTTAGCTCATAATATCATACACATAGTTTCACCGTCTATCGGAACGTTCACGGTTGCAGCCCGGAAACGAATCCACTGCGATGCACTTCGTATGCAGTTGTTAGTGTCATTTACCAACCCTGCTGACCATGCGGTCACTTTAAGCGTAACATATTCAGCTTAATCATGCACATAAACTCGGCGTCGTAAATGTATGCGCTTTTAACGTACATGAACTCTGGGGACTGAATATCTGGCAGCCATTTAGAAGTACGGCAAAGAGTTAGAATAAAAATGGCTTAAAATGTTAAACCGTTCGCTCGTTGACATTTCCAGATCATTAGCGGGCTTTGCATGAGTACGATCCGAGACTTGAAACACTTGTTATTACTAATTCAAACTTGAGATCTCATTCGGCCCTTGAGATACATGGTTCATCGAACCAGAGGTCCACCACGCATGCACTTAGGGCAAGACATAAGTTCGAATACAACTTTTCATTATTTTCATCTCTGAGAAGATGTGCAACATGTGCATTCTAAGTATTAATTATGTGGCCAGCTTAAGACTAACATCAGCTAATCGACCCATATAAATTAGACTCACTTTCGTATGTCATTTGTTTGCTGCTATAACTAAAAAGGGACTAAACAGAAGGGAACTATACGAACTTTTTATTTTGCAACAATCACACGACGTTCAAAATTATTGGAAATGGTTGTCGCATTGTGAGACGTAGGCCAGCATCTCCGGTCGCAAAAATCCTGAGTCCTGTGTTGATTTTGGTGGACATATCCCGGAGGGGCAAGTTCTCTAGTGTTTACAGAAAAATGCGAAAATCGGCGCTGCGTACTATGAAACTGAGATTCTGAAGCAGATTATGGTCGAGCTCTCTGAGACCTCTACGTGCATTAAGAATATAATTAAAGAATGGCGTTGGGTGAATTTTACTTATTTTATTGGTCACTATTTGGTGCCCTAGCTCCTTAATTGCCCGAATTGCTGGTCGTATATGCTTCATGTTATGTTATTGGAAATTTGTCAACCCCCTCATACAGCAAATGTTATACAATTACAACAATCACAAAGATCACATTGAATAAAAAGAACACACTAGTATATGACATATTCAATTTGAAAACATTGCCAGTTTGATAAGTCAAGTGCGGTATATGTACCATAACGTCCGGATTGGCTCTTTTGCTGCCATATCTTTATCTACCCGTCTACTACCGTGTCTTATCAATCGAACCTGCGCCCTCGCAATTGTGTTAAAATCTGATTTCATCAATTTCATTTACATTTCTTGGTCAAATTTCATCGAGGAGCAATCAATTTTGAAGATTGCATCCAAGCAAAAGGCCTGTGGAAAACAACTCAAAAATTGTTATGCATCTGGGAACGTCTGAAACAGAGCAATAACAAACTCGTTCAAGGGATAATTTTCGAAGCAAATCGTACTTATTCGATAATCCGGTCAATTGCCGTGCGAACTATTTTAAGGCGATAATAGAACTAAAACTAGATCAAGGCGGCGATTGTTCTCTTTCGTGCCATTTGCTTGCTGCATGTACCATAAGTGTTGCAGCAGACAAACACACACTCATACATCCTTTGCATTTTATAGCTCCGTCTCCCGCTCGAATTACTGTCACAGCATGGTGACATCTGAAAGCGTTTCCAAACGGGCAATAACTTTCCATCCGTAGCAAACGCTTGTAAAACTATATTCTCCCCGTCTGCAACGATGCAACGACGGATCGTAAAAAACCGGTTGAACTAGAGTCGTTCGCTGCGATGCCCCCACGGTTTTACATTCGAGAGTGCATACATGGAATCATTGCTAGATTATTTGGAAATAATCGCCACACCCGTGATTTCTGCTGATCCATTTCAACAGTGAATAGATGACAGTATTAACTTTTTAACTGCCCGCTTGTGGACTGCATCGCCGCACGCGACGAGCGAGTATTTTTACAACGCAATTTGCAACGACATGGAATGAATTGATTTATGACAGTGTATACTAACAAATATACCGCGCGTACCAGTTGCACAAGACGCTGAAGGATCATCCTAGACGTCCGTTACTATACATCTAAACCGATGTGGGGCAGATTCCATAGCAGCACGTTTCGCGAATTGGATTATTTTTATAGATAGAGTGGTGAAGGTTAACTTATATAAACTACAACTGTTAGATATGAGACAAGCACATCAAAAGTTTTAGATCGGTTTATGTATTTATTTTCTACTGTACAGTGAGTATGGTATGAAATTGTCCGGGAGTATTATGTCCTGAACAAAAGTTTCTCGAGTCGTAAAAATGTGGAAATTTTTACAACTAAACGATCAGGATTTTGACGTCTATTAGGATCAACAAATGCTCCATTGCTCCATTGCTTTAAAGTTATCTTACAAAACGTGAACATTTTATTGCGAAATCACTTAACACACTGCGATTTTATCGGTTCAATTGGCATGAAAAGTAACTCAAGCTGTACAGAATATTTCTGTATCGCGCTGGAGAAATATCAATTGTACGAAAAACATACAAAGTTACTACCATATTTGTTTACATCCATAATCGGTAGTTATTGCCTTATAGTACGACATATTTGTACGATATTTAGTTTGTTTTACCTAAATGCTCGTTACTTCATCGAAGACAGCTCAAGTGAAGTGAGTGGAGGGGTTTACAGATATCACAATACATCGGTTTATGGCTGTATATACACATACCGAAGAAAAGAAATTGATTTTGTTTTTGTTTGAAGCTACTAAATCATAGGCGTTTGACGGTTGCCAATTTCCTAAATAATCCAAACAAACTCCAGTTGCCTCGCTTTATTACATTACATTTCAATCATCAACAACCGGCTGGGGGAATGCTTCATTTTCAACCGCAAATCCGCGAATAGATTCATCGCGGGAACACATTACAATGTTATTTTCTAACTCATCCGTCCATCCATACACGTCTACCGTGGCCGCTACAAGGCACATCGGAAATCGTACTATTTTTCTCGGTGCTTATTTAACGCAATGGCATCATTTTACCACTCGCTTAAACTAATAGAAGTAAACAATCGCGAACGAAAGTGCACGAATCATCAACATTGCCGGTGTATATGCACTACACGATGCATATGATGGGTGTCGTTCTTGGCATTAAAGCAAGCAATTAAAATTTCAAACGAAAAACAATTGCCATACAAACTCTGCACAAACCGAGGCCAACAAAAGTTTCTGCCTTGACCGGCGGAGCTGGTCATGAGTCCTAGTATGTTTTACAGTTCTGTCACTGCAGCAAAACATAGAGAAAAGCATGAAACAGAAGGAAAAGCATTTCTCCTAACCCAAAACAAAAAACCTATCTCCCCGAAGGATCCCACGTGGAAACGTGGAAAAAATACAGCACGAAAAAACACGGAAAAATTCACAAAGCAAGCTCCAAAAATGTATTCTGCAATGCGAACGGACAGAAAATGAAATATTCGTAAACTGCTAAATGAGTTAGCAACACAAGCGAGGTAGAAACGAACAACTTACTAGAATAGAACGAACGATACCACGATATGATAGGACATAAAAAGAAAGTGAAAGCGAATTGAAAGAGACGGCAAAAGATGAAACTAAACATGAACCGAGAGATTAGCGCAGGCATTTCGCCATCATTTTGCGATTCGCCTACTTCATTCATCCGTGTCACTCTCAAACTGGCCAGTGTGATCTCAGTACGCGTCTGTACGAACATCGAGAATGATTTATATTTGCTTTGTGAGATGAGAGTGCGAGCACGGGTTTTGTATTCGTTTGATTGTGTTATTTTTGGCATCGTCGTTGCCAAAAGCACGTTGGCACACACAAACACACAAAGTTTGACTGGATGCAAGGTGAATTTTGCGTGTTTGTTTAGTTGATTTTTCGTTGCGATATTTCAGCGGTTTTATGATTTGCCGCTTCAGTCATTTTTCCTTTCCTCCCCCCCTGTATGCATGTTGTATGTTCTCTCTAGAGTATTATAAGGTTTTTTCAGACTTTTCACAATTTTTCGTGCATTTTGATGACGTTTTGTGTACTTTGATATCATTTTATCTTGGCCACTCTAAACTGACATCAAAGATCAAGTTTCGCTACGCCCATTTTGATCTTCCACCGTCCACCCGCGGAAGATGGAGGAAACACCATTGTTCGAATAATATCAAATACACAACTGCACGGACGCTGAGTAACAAAAACCAGAATTATCTGTGGTTTAATTAACGATTGTAATCACAACAGCTGCATCCTCGTTAACGCTAGTAAAAGTAGCTAGCAAACTTCGCGAACACATCATATAGATCTCCGTACATTATTATATTCCACTAAAGGGTTCTTAAAAACGCCTGTATTTAAGAACTAGAAAACATTATCGTCCCGTTTTGTCGATAGCAAAGGTTAAGATATGTACTTACTTGGATAAGCTGGTTATGATGGTGTCGCAGGTGCGGGATGCTTTTTACTTTGCGGTTTGGCTTTTGTCAGCACCAGAATCGAACGATAAATCATAACGCACAACAACACAACAACAAAAAGTCACACATGCTCGCTTGTTTTGAGTATGATCCATGCTGGTTTGGTTTTTTATACAACAGCAAAAGAAAACAGGGAATGTGTTGGAATTCAGTTGATAAGACGGTGTGTGTGTGTGTGTTTTTGTGTTTGTATGGGTGGGTGTTTGAATAAGTACTATACTAAAAGTGCTAGTAAGATGGCAGCTCTCGCAGGGATTGGCTCACGTGTTGATTGTATTTTATTATATTTATACTGCAAAGCATACGCATATATTTAAAACATAAAGTGAGCTTTATCGAAAATATTCTCTTTCATACGATATTAACTGGTACTTCGTGTGAACGGCGCAGCTGCTACTCTATATTTTACGTACTATGTCATCTATGCACCTATTGGGTTGTATCCCAAAATGGGGTATGGGAGTTACTCGAGTTCTACCTTCTAGCATCAAATACAAAACACACAAAAAACACGGCATGCACGCAAAACTAGTAGGAAGCGGGCACTAACGACTCACTTTGGTTGTCGTCAGCCGGGGCGACGGCAGCTCCATGATCGGCTGTCTATCCACATCCTGCTGGAGCAATAGTTGCGGTGGTGCCTGTTGATGTTGCAACTGTTGCTGTTGTTCCTGCTCCTGTTGCTTGATGCGGTTGGCCTGAGAGTAGAGAAAAAGATGTATTATAGTCACACCAGGCTAGCAGAGAAGTTCACGCACTAAAAGTCTTGTGTTGCAAACTAAGGTTCAGCATTTGTCACAAAAAAGGACGTATACGTACACTCACTTTCGACTTGGCAGCATGGTGCGGGAGTGGTATCGAATCGGTACAGACCGTATAGCGATCGCTCGGTTTGTCTGTGCGGCGCCGGGGCGACACGTACGATGAGATACGGTGTCGTGAATGACGAACGATCGAAACCCAGTCAATCATGTTCTCATCGTTCGTGGGGCTTGTTGGCCGCAGTGTATTTGGTGCGATGCACTAAGCACTGCTATTACACATTACCAAAATAAAGGAAGGATTAGGAGAGCCAATCCAAAGAGTTATCCTCCAACCGATATCAGTAGCTCGCAATCTCAGTAAACTTAACTGCCTTGAGATCCAACAACTCGCGCTACAGTCTCTCCAACGATCACTTAACCTTCGGTATCACTTTCACACGCATGCCCAAGTGTCGCCACGTGGAACAGTATGGTGCGGATTAATAGAATAAAAATAAAACAACCTTGAGCTTGAGGACAGATGAACTTTAGATCTGCGTCTCGGACGTACGATGCGATCAATAGATCACCGTCGTGCTAGTGCCTCGAGTGCGATAATGTAACCACACACAAACTAAACCTCGAAACAACACTGTGGAGCTACACAGGCTGTGACGCAAGGGTTGACAAACACTGAACCGAAAAAGCTCGCGCAACCACGCGCTGATTGTTCAACGCCCTTCATTCAAATCAAAGTATCCAGTGCTGGTAGCCGCCGTACCCAACCAAAACAATCGAAAATAACAGACGGTCAATAGGCAAATCCGACTACACACAAGCGCGTCCGCGGTCCAAAACAAATCAATCTCAACTAGTGTCCGCGTCCGCCCCGAGTGGCGCGGAGAGTCACAATCCTTCAGCGCGTCCACCAGAGGGCGCGCGCGCACACTCCCAGGTATCCCGGGGACGATGCGCTAGTAGCTAGCAGCGGTAGCAGCAGCCGCAACAGCACCGTATCGAAAAACTCGTGTATGATTGCACCAAATAGCCCCCCTTCGGCAAAAGAAGACAAACACGCAACCCAGCAAGCGAAAATGATCGCAACAGCGGCAAAAAGAAAAGCAGAGCGAAGTCGTCGTCAAGAGCACAAGACAGAGCGAAGTCGCTGCAAAAAGGAAAAAAGAACATGAGCGTGGTGGTGGTGATGGTGATTCCCTTTTTCGAGATTTAATTACCGGGACCCTGCTGTTAACAGGCCGCCCCCGGGTGACTTGAAGCGCACGAGGTATTATAATACGCGCCCAACTGTGCGATCGTAAACTACCGAGCCGCCTGACGGTTGTGTGAACGAACCATCCCGCCAACGAAACGGGCACAATCCGCACCTCGGCATGTCAAGAAACATGTGCGAACGAGAACGCTAGTCTTTGGTAGATACTACACTTTGACCTTTTATCCGCTCTCTGATCTTCTTTTTCGTCTTTTTTTTTTCTTCTCGCTCTCTTCTGTAAATGGTGGTCTGCATCTCGGCAAAAGTGAACGCGATGCGATCGTGCCTATATAAAATACGCGATGTATCTCCTATGATTTCCACACTCACTGTAAAAAGAAGCTCGCTCGGGTCGCTGCTCGGCATGTATGTTTACGATACCGGCTCGGGAGGGAACACGAACCAACGCGCGTGCAGGTTGCCACCGTTCTTCCTTACGGCTATTAATGCCCAGTGTAGGCCACGCACTATATATGCCCGCTCGTATTTCACGCCGATTTGTACCGTCGAGAGTCGAACGAGCACAAACACACCCACACACCTAACAAACATGGGTGCACCATAAAATGTTCTCCGGTCCTCTTGCTGACAGATGCTTCTCGGGAAAGTATGGGAAAACTCAACACTCGGGAAGACCGTAGAGTTGCAATATCGGGATGCACAGTTGGCGAGCAGCACTATTATGGCTATGCTTAAATCATGACACGAGTGCGCGAAGATAAACAAACCGGACTGGGCTATTTGTATGAGCTAACCTCCTTCGCCAACGTGCGAAGGTACGTGCTTTCTAATTTTACAACGATTGTGTCTACTGGTGGGCCTTGTCGATGTCAGAAATGCAACGGTCCGAACATTCAGCAACAATTGGAACAGTCTCGAAAACCATCAGGAACATGTACGTTGGCAATCTCAAACAGTGAGTGCTACGTTTTAAAGCTAAGTCCTTGTGCGTAAATTTAAAAACTAAAGCCATTTCTTCATCACACTTACCTCATTCGCTTTGATCGCATTGTCCTGCTCCCATTTGCTAGCAATCAAGAGCGTTTCAGCCGTTTTCTGCTGAACGGTCTTCGACTCATCCAGCAACGTTAGCTCGTAGAACTCTTGGATATCTGTGGGGTGTGTGGCAAAAAGGAGAACCGCAAACAAAAGATGAAAACGATTGAATGACGTATTTATAAGTAAGGATGAGAGACAAATTCAAACGAACATGCTGTAGGAAAAAGTTGAGAAATAACGTCAATCTTTCTTCGCAGAAAAGTGTGGTTGTGGTAGCGGTAACGGTGCTATATCATCATAGACAACATGGCGTCAAGATGACCTTGTTCAAATACGACTGATGCCACCACCAAGCGGCGTTAATGCGTTAAGCTTCATGTATGGAAACATCAAAACATGGTATACGGTTTTTCAAAAATTGTTGTATCATGGTAGCTGTGCGCAGATTTCTCACTGTGTCACCATCCATCAGGCACTGAAGAATATGCTAAATCCAGTTCCAGTTGGAGCCGGAAAAGCCACTAAAGATGGATGCCATATTTCCACGCTGTCACAAAGTCTTGGCGACCATGGGCAGTGTTCGAGAAGTGGAACCGGGCGTTGTTAGAAACGTCGGCATCTTTATCCTGCTCCTGCTGGCTCCGCCCGTCACCGCCGCTGGTTAATCGATCGATGGCTTCTTGAGATGGTTGGTGGGATGATGGTGACTCTTCACATCGTCGACCACCACCAGCATCACCACCACTACAACTAGCACAATCCTTGCGAAATAGCGCTGTCGGAAAGAAAGATAGCAACTCATGCTCGGTTTCTTGCATCTCATTTTAGCGCCTAATCGAAGAGTTGAAGGAAACATCCACTGGTCGCGGGAAAAGCAAGCAAGACATAGCGAAAACGAACAAGAATCACATTTTCCGGCCAACGATAAGGCCGAGGGAAAATGGAAGTGTGTGTGTGTGTGTGTGTGTGTGTGTGTGTGTGTGTGTGTGTGTGTGTGTGTGTGTGTGTGTGTGTGTGTGTGTGTGTGTGTGTGTGTGTGT
>KI915065.1:1307238-1342679 GCA_000473445.2 Anopheles farauti
TGTGTGTGTGTGTGTGTGTGTGTGTGTGTGTGTGTGTGTGTGTGTGTGTGTGTGTGTGTGTGTGTGTGTGTGTGTGTGTGTGTGTGTGTGTGTGTGTCGCACGGCGAGCGAAACATCGAAGAAATTGGAGCAGGGCATTACGGGCTATTTTTAATGACGCAAATGAATCTGCCCGTGTAGTACACCCGGCGATGGGACACCCTAAAACTAGTTGGCTAGGCTTTGACGGCCGACAGTGCTGCAACAACGGCCACGTTTACCGAATTTCCGGCCCGAATGGCCTCGATGACGGTGTGTTCGGGGGGCGGATTCTCCACAAGCTTCATATCCATCTCGTAAGGCCCATAGCAACAAACCGACCGCACGATCCTGTCATCCTCCTTTCCCGGTCCCTCTCGACCATTGTCGGTTCTTGTCGGTTCAATGCGGGTGGATTTCGTTGGTTCGCATTGTACGCAGCGCGCCTGCTCGCCCTGCCAGTTGCACTTGCATAAGCTTCATCTTGCTAATTGTGTGCTATTAATAGCAGAATGTTGTATCTTCTGCAACAGTGGCGTCCGAAGAGTCACCGTTTGCAAACAGCAAATTATGTTTGCATGTTTGCCACCGTCAGTCGATAAAATGAAGCACAAGAGATTTGGAAACCCTCTCTCTTTCCCCAAGCCCAGCCTTAGCCAGAGGCAGGAGCGTTTTGACAGGTATGCAACACTTACCAAGTAGTGCTTGGAAGAGGCGTGATTTGAATATCCGAATGACTCGTTCGATGGCACTGCGCAAAGCCCGGTCCTGCGGTGTGGATAGGCGGGAATGGTAGTCCTCCAGCAGCTCGAGTGCCCGGTGTGCCTCTGCAATGAGATGAAAGCAAACGCCGGTTAAGGAATGGTTGGTTGGATAGCATTAACGTCGGTTTTCGTGTTTCATGATGGCCGATATGGACGACGCTATACTTAAGCGAGCGTGAGTGAAAGAGTGGGAGAGAGAGAGAGAGAGAGTGATATAGATAAAAAAATAAACGACAATAGTATCCACTACTCAATTAACACGCAAAACGTGGCCACTCCAAGCCTGCTGTAACCCATATCGTTCTATGACGGTCCAGATCCAGTGCGTACGTGCGTGTTTTTCGGGGTTCTATTTTTGGTGCGACCTGATACTCGTTCCCAAGGCAAACACATCACTTAGTCAAGGCCAGTTGGACGACGCGAAAACAGTCGCGGTGTACGGTCATTTCTGTTACTTTATTAGGGTTTTATACCCGTTTTCTTTGTTTTTCTGAAATGTCCGAGCGTATTCCTCACAACGCGGCGTGCTCCAGTAAACCCACTAGACCCATGTGCGTGCCGTGTGTCATCATAACGAACGATCCGAACCCCCAATACCACACCCCTCCCATACCTTCGCCTCCTCCCACGGTTGACAAAACGTTTTATGGCAAACGTCATTTTTTGTTAATGCTGGTCATGTTTTTTTCCCAGTGCCTATTTAAGGTGTCTGCCCTTCTACATTTCGTTACATTCTAGGTGAGGCGTCGGAAGGGAATTCTCAAAATAGAATATCGTCCTCACTGAATGCTACGGGGCAGTGTGCAGCTCACGTAAGAGACGACAGGGTTTGCCAGCAGGTGATTCTTTCGATAGCGGAGAAGCAAACAAAATACACAAATAAACGCGTTTGCCGATATGCCACGATATGCCTGCTGATACCATATGAGTGTGTGCGTATGAGTGTTTGGTATATTGCGAAGAAACTCCGCCATTTCAGCAACGGAAAGGAATGGACCACAGAATAACGTGCAAATGAACATGAGCAGCAACGATAAAAAGAGCACCAAGTGGGAGCAACGAAAACTGAGGCTATTTTTAATACTCAGCCAAGTTTAAGGTTTGTTGCCCGTTCTGCTTACTTTGCATGCCCGTTTTTGCATTGCTTGCGTATACCACACGCGTATACACACACACACACACTGGCATATAAGCATGGTGGCGAGACACAAATACGTACCTCAATAGGGTGGTATTTATACCAATATAATCTCAAGATGTCTTAAAATAATGCAACTGGTTAACTCTCTTTTTGTCTGAAGACAAACCTCAAGTTAAGAGCTTAAAGTCTCGAAAAAATACTCTTTTCTAATATGCGCATTTTCTGAAATAGCATGAATCGTGCACGATTGTGTGTTTGCATTGTTTCTTTATGCACGTGTTATTAGGAAAGGTTTGCATATTTTGGAAAAGCAACACGTGGAAATACGTGGACGTGCCGAAATAGGGACACCCGCCCAAGGAATCGTACGATGCCACATGTATGTGTTTGCATTGTACACTATCATAGACTGGAGGTTGCCCTGCTCGTTCAAATAGCTGGGCGGTACGAATATATCGATCAAGTGGTAGCACACCTCACCGCAGCGACAACACCGTATCCGTATCCTTCGACGCGGCATGTTCGAACATGAACCGGTACATGATAGCGAATCGATAGCGCGGCAATGGTTTTCCTACCGTGAGAAATTAACCTTGTCAGAGCAATGTGGTTCAGTTTAAACTTAAAATTAGAACCAATGGTCGTACGGAACGCCCCAGCTTTTACCCATTTACAAAACACACACATACACACACTAACTACAATCTCTGTGCTGCAATCGATCCACCGATGAGGGCAGCGTGCCGTAGCTCGGTAAGTGAGATCGCGGGAGTACGCGTGGGCATCCTCTTCGGATTGGAGAGCGCGATGGAACGTGACAACTTTTTAGCTTTGCAGCTTTTCAAGCTGCAATCTAGCGTTCGACAAGCACCGGTTGCGGAGATGTCGTCGATTGTGCTGCGCTGTGTCGAACGCTTAGACGGGTTCGAATGAAACGTTCCATCAGATTTTCCTTGTCACCATTGCTGTTGCCCATCACGTTGCAGGAAGCGGCACCAACGACTAGTGTATTAGATGTGCTACGGTAGACTTGTCTACCGTTCGTCAGAAGAATGCAAGCTCTGTTTGAAACGAATGGGTGGGAAGCGTAATTTCAAAGACTATCAACCCAAGTTTGTGCTCGGTCCTTCTTCTCTGCTTGGTCTAGCATCGAGTGGGAACTTGAAGTACAGCAGGAGATTCGAGCGACACCGACATTAAAGCAGCACCGTCGCTATATTTCTGTCATCTGTTAAAAGTCCATTCAGAACGGTTCACAATAAGACCGTACGAAGAGAAATATCCAAACATACTATTTCTCACCACCGTCAACACACCTTGTGCAGCGGACGTTGTCCATAGCGTGATTGCAGCGCGCTCCACGCAGCAAACAATAAGTCGCAAAAATCTCATACGACGACGTACAAATTGCAGTTTCCAGACCAAACCAATGTAGGTCAAAATTTTATTTTATTTTTTTTATTAGGGACGGCCTGGCCGTACTGCTTGAGGGTCAAAATTTTAGAAGATATATATCGTGTTGCAATCTGTTTCATAATAGTGAGGTTGGTTCCCTGAAGCAATCCCACTTTGAATTAACGATTAAATATATTGATAAATTCTATTAAACCTAGGAGCATTTGTCTAGAATAAGGAATGAATTTATAGTTCTCTTTTTGTCTGGCTTGGCCAACATTTTTGCCCAACTCAAATGGTCGAGCTTTCCTAAATTGTACGAATTTATATGAACCCTTATTGACACTCCAACAAAATCTCTCTATTTCTCTCTTCCTCTCTCTCTCTCTATCTCTATCCCTCTCTCTCTCTCTCTTTCTCTTTCTCTTTCTCTCTCAACCTCTTACAAACCCACACTAACCAAACGGAAAACTTTATCGTATTACGCCAACTTGTAACAGTCAAGTTAAACTTTATTAACTTGATCATGGACATAAACGACAACACTTATTTTAACAGAAAAAAATTAAACAAATGTAATTTACTCCAAAAAGAAAACCGTATGAGGAAGGAACTGTTTTACTATATTTGTCAGAATGTTATTAAAAACTAGGTGGTACACCAGAACAAATCTGGTATATTGTTCCAAATGGATTTGACTCATATTACTCTAATGTGTGTCGATAATTTATGATTATCCGGAAACCATTATCAAAGATAACCTTCATTACATTCTTTACTTCATTACATTCAGTTAATCATATTTAGTGATTCCGAAACCCTGATGTACCTGGTGTGCTCAGCTGCTGAAATATGGTTTAGAAATAGCAATCCAATTTTGTTTTTAAATAAATTATGTCCAGTTATTAACATTACGTAACATTTAGAACAAGAAGTAACAATCAGTTCTCCAAATTAATTGACTTAATTAAATTAACAATCAGGAGTTCTCCAAATTAATCTGTCACTGCTGATTTTCTCGATGGACGACATCTTGTTCTTGTATCCCTCCTATGCAAAAATTACGTGTAATTTTTGCATGCTATATCGATACGTTAGATCGAAAAGTTTCGATTAGTTAGAGATCATAATACTAACTACATGGGTATTCTGTCATAATATGAGAGTCAAATAGGGCATATTATATGTTTTCTATTTCAACAATTTATAATTAGCATTACCAGTATACAATATTTTTCGAAACATGTTATGTTATTTCTTTGGTTTCATGTGTAACTATAAGAGCTCACAACAATAAAAAATACAGATATAAAATATATTAAAACTAATAGCGCCTGTGTACAGTCATTGTGTACAATTATGTGTTTATTCAATTCCAGAAAGAAATGTTTACGATCGTATCTTATCCAACTTAGTATATGACACCCTCTGTTGAAAAGACGCATGAATTACATTAAATAAAAAAAAAAGATTGGCGTTTATATTATAGAATCGCATTTTTGTTTTTCTTATATTTGTTTAACGGTATCCGCTGTGTACTGACCCATTACAATACCTATTCCATTTCCAGAATGAGAAAGGCCCCGATAAAGAACACATTCAATACAGTACATTCCTCCAACTCTTATACACATCTATTAACTCCTCCCGTTGTAAGTACTTACACCTGTGTGTTTCATTTACTGCTCACATTCTGCCTTAACCGTGTTTCATTCTTGCCATTATTCCTGCTTCACAGATAGTGACGGGACGACTGTTTCGCACACAGCGCAGCAGTAGAAGGAGATTTCCAATCGTTAGCACACTGCCTGCTGTAATCATGAAGCTTCACACCGAGTACCATCGTTGAATCATTCTAGCGTACACCGGACGTTTGTGGTCGCGTGTCACATGTGTGCTTAAAAATGTACCCCGCAAATCCGTTTAAAAAAGGAAAGAAAATCACACGACCCGCAAACATAGCACAGCCACGCTCAACCTTTGCTGGTGGTGGAGGCTAGAGTTGGAGCAACAAGAGCCAAACGTGTAGGTGTTAGAGCGGTTTGGTTTCTGGAATTGGGTCAAGGGAAGGATAAGCTGTGAAGCCCCTCTCCACTTATCCCAGGACCGGCACTCCACACGCCTATACCTAATATCAGGTCGGCCTGGTAGAGTTGACCATAACCGAGCGGACACGCAAAGTGAGTCTTTTATCATCCTTACACTACCATCTCTACACCAACATAGCTTTGCCGTCGAACCGATAAACCCCTTCGATGATGTTGTTGTTGATGATGATGATAGCAATTATATAACTGGGAGACTCCGTTTGCGTTTTTCTAATCACTTCATAAAGCCATGTCGGTGAGCTGTAAGTATCGAGTGATGGGAGTCGCAACATACAAGCTCCTGGTCGTAATGCAAAACAAAACTTGATTTGCAGTCCCTAGCAAACATCCCACGCATCGACAACCACCGAACCATGTCTGGACGTCCCTGCATTCAACCTGGTGGTCTCGATTTCCGAACTGTGTTTAAAAACTAGCCCTAACGAACCCTATGGACTTACAAAACTTCCTCTTGCATGGTTCATACGCAGGATCACAACATGATAATTATACCGGGCCCAACAGAACCCAACCCAACACCTGCCCTGTTGGGTGTCGTAGCACCGACATGAGCTCCTGCCCAACGAACCTGGTGTGGTTGCGGTTTGTGGTAGTTGCCCTGGATGCAGGGAGTCCGCCGTGGATGCTGCATAATTAAATTTCTGATCTGTTCTAAATGAATGGTGCCCTGAGTAGCACAGAAGCGCTTGATTTTAATTCCATATCAAATGTAATGTAATTTCGTCCTCCCATCGCGACTCTAGGCACTCCAGATAAGCGGAAGCCTTACAAGCTTGTATGGGACTGGTTGCAAGTGGGGAGGTCGTATCGACAGCCCGTCCCGTTGCTGCTGTTGCTGCCTGCACAACACGACAATAGCAGGTGGAACAAAAGGATACGATGCTGGCTTCCCAGCTCAACAGCACGTGACATAAACTCTCACTCTCTCGCTCTTTGTGACCAAACAAACAACCGTATCTGTATGCAGGAAAAACAATTCCAATAAATAGCACTTACACAGAACTCCCGAACATAACCCTTACCTTGCTTTTTCACTGGCATTGTGACAGCGCGAGCGGCCGGCTCCCGCTAAGAGCAGGCGACGATAACTTTGGGGCTTTTCTGGAACGACGTTTGGAATCTCCTTCCTGGTGTTGCTCTTTCCCGGTGGTGCTGATGGTCGCTGTGAGTACACTTTTCGTCCCAGCTCCTCCGCTCGTCGGAGGATAAACCTGGACGTCCGTATCCCGTGCCTTATTCACACGTACAATACGCACACATATGAACGAAAATTTTTAATTCAATTTTTAGCACCTTATTACCTTATCTGTCACTAGAAAAAGGACACCGCGTGCGTTGTTGCGTATTGTTCGTCTGCCGCGTCTTAGTCGGTATTATCATTCATTACGTCACTTCCGATAACTCGCTGCTCGTTATCGTACTACCGTCGTTGTTACTTCGATTCACTTGTATCTTGCTATGGCTAGCTCACTTATTGCTCTTGCAAGAGAACGCTTTCTGTTTCCTTTATAGCACGTTGCTGGATATCCCCTGCTGGCAGTGAGAACACACACCACCCTAGAATGAAAGTCCAAGCACCAAAATTGAAGTCGAGTTCCCTTCCGTTAACGTATTTCTCCGTAAATAATGACTTTTTCGCAAATGCACCAAGCACTCTGCTGACATTAGCAGAGCATATCTACGATTGAGGTCGAGAGTCCGCATGGAAACTGAGCACGGTGGCACGTACCAACGCCAGCAACATGTTGCCGCTAGTACTTTGAACACATCGTCCGAGTCCGAATTGAGAACAACCCATGCCCATGTTCTACGCAAAACAAAGCGAAACACCTGGTATGCGGATCCGGGATTGGACCAAAAACAGAGGCGGGCAGAAAACAGCAACAACACAAAAAGAGATACTGGAGAACGCTCTCCCAGTGGGCTTTCCTAGACTATTCCGACTTCATCTGATCTCACGCGCTCGGTGTTGCTATTAGGATATGCATATGCATCACATGCTATGGTCCACGCGTGTCAGCTGCATCAGGTGCTATGGAGGACGAAGAGAAGGTTACAGAATCAAACATCCCAAATCTCGTTAGGCTATCTATCGGGATTGACGCAGGGTGCGGAGGTTCGGTTGAATTGATGCTCCGGTTTGTCAGATGATAGCCTTATCGAGTTCTCGGAATTAGCTCGGGAACAGAAGCGATATATACATATATAAATATACATATATAAAATAAATATATATATATATTTTTTTTTTCTTTTCTTTTTTTTCTTTTCTTTTTTTTCTTTTCTTTTTTTTGTAGGAAAATTTACGGAAAATGATAGCAAAATATTTTCGCAAACATGCGTTACGTTTGCAGTATTCGTACGTTTTTAGCTGACACAGCGCAACCTTCCGACATCATCGCTTGTGTAAACACTTCGTCACATATGTGTTTATGTGTTTATTTCTTGTTGCCATCATCAATCCTGCGTGTGGTCCCGCCGAGCGATCAAAACTTTATGCGCGAGTTTTGTTTATTTAAAGCAACGGACGCAAGCATGTTCAAATGAAAAGTGTGCGTATGTTTATATGTATGCTTTTTCAAGTTCGTTTCGATTTGCATCGAATTATTACCATTTTGTAAAATAATGTGGATGTTGGTACTTAATATTTGCGATAAGAAAATAGTGGCCAATAATTCTGACTGTTAATTTACCTTGTTTGTGAGTTTTACGAGTACACCAAATAATGCGGGTGACGCTTGCAAACAGCGCTGACCATTCTAGAACCCATTCGTAAGAACCCAGCAACAAATACAACGAGAAACATATCAACGAGAAGCGAACTAAACTTCAATGCCTTAAACCTAAAACCGGACAACAAAGCATGTAAGATTGATTGAACTAGGCTGGGTGTCAGCCATATTGAAACGAAGATCAAGTTACCGAAGTTACAGTTTTACTTTTTTTTCCTCGAGCCCACACAACCAGTCACAGAAAACCGCACACTGAAGCGATAACCGAGACACCGAAACTGCTTACTGATCCGTTTTTTCGCATTGAATCGCGTAAAGCTAAGTCAAACGTGTGAGCTGCAGACGGCAGCATTAATTTAATTTTAATAATTCATCTACACGCACTCGCAGCGCACTCTGCGGTAACGTAAAATGGGTTTTGCCAAGGCAAACACCACGCACTGGTACACGAGCTGCACGAGAAACTGAGCAGGAAGAATGACAGTCCGACAGCGATGGTACGTGAGCGAAACCAGACCCACCAAAGTAACTGATCGTTGGTGGCCAGCGTACGGCAGGGGATGTAGAGTGCACCGAAAGGGCCCTAAAAATACTTCCCCATTGCCTTATTCGTCCGCTCACCGCCTTATAGACGCACCACGAAATATAAATAAAAACAGAACTATACACTACATTTACATTTACCATACACTTCAAACTTCGTCCCTGTCCGGTTTGTGGCTTTTTCGATCGTGGCCTACCTGCGAAGTAGCGCGACTAAATCGATTTTAGTTGTGTTTGGTTTGGAGCTAATGGCAGTTTCGTTTCAATGCGGGCACGATTGATTTTCCCGTACTGCCATCTTCTCTACTTTTGTTCGTCGGGAACGCTCCCTGGGAATTGGTTAGGCACGCGGCTACTTAACCAATTCCGTTGGGCCTGTTTGTTATTTATATAGGCATAAAACGAAGTTGAATGACGTTTGTGTTTCCGATGTCCTCCGCCTGCCACACATCGGAAACACAAACATACCCATTTTTATAGCCACCACTCGACAACCGCTCCAAACCTGCTAACCTGCTTAAGTAGTTTCCGATATTTCTATTTCTACGACGATTCTTCAGGGATCTGTGCGTCTAATCCTTCTTAATTCTTCTGGAAGATCGCAGAACTAAGCTTGCGTGTGTTGTTACCAGAAGTTCATAAGACATTCTAACGTTTTCACCAAGTTTTAGTTTTTTAGAGAAGTAGAACAGAGAAACCGACCCCAAAAACGAAAGGAGCGTTTCAAGTCGGAAAAAAACACACACATACGCACAGCGGCACACAAATAAAACACATCACCTACACTGGCAATCCGAAACAAAACTAGGAATTTCTGATGGAAGTCTTAAGACCGTTGTGTGTATACGGGGAAGCAACCTGGTCGGTTGGTACGACCCCTAACTAAATAATAATCGTGCTCAATCGCGCGGAGCAGAACGCACACACTAAAAAGCGTGTCAGAAACAGCTAGCTGTGGCCAGCGTGCTACTTTGCAAGAATCCTTACGAGCGTCACGCTGGTAATATGTCTATGCCTGTGTGTTTATGTGTGTGTGTGTGTGTGTGTGTGTGTGTGTGTGTGTGTGTGTGTGTGTGTGTGTGTGTGTGTGTGTGCGCGCGTGTTCGTGTGTTTATATATGTATGTGTGTGTGCTACACTAAGGATACGTGGGGACCACGTGGAAAAGCAAGAGCGAGTGAGCCGTTGGAGCGTAGTAGTAGCCAATGTGGAGCAGATATCTCGCAAGTGGACGAAGTATGAGGACCGGAGTAGAAAGTACCTGAATCGCATTTGCGCACATTCAGGCAAATCGGGTGAAACGGACCGGGTTTATGAGGAGAACCCGACCGAACCGCGTGTGTCCGTTAGCGAGAGAATTGCTTCATTTGCGCCTTTTTTCAGAGCGTGTTCATTTTTCGTACGTCTTTTTCCGTCTCACTCGTGTCTCGAAGAGCGGTCAGTGGTGTACCCACATCGGAGGAGTTAACGTGTTTATGACTAAAAATCGACGTTTGCAAACGCATTCAAAATACAAATACACCGTGCGTTTCACCACATTTTCAGAGACCAATTCGGAGACAAAACATTAGATGCTAAAAACAAATTTGGGTAACCCGTTGGTGTAGCGGTAGTGACGGTGGTCTCTCACGCGACAGGACTTGAATTACATACCCAACTGGACCATGTTCTATTGGCAAGAATTTATTGATTATCTATGGAGGTTATTTATATAACAGTCTTGTAAGCCGATAACACAGTAATGGCTCGCTTAGTGGCACAACATTCTATATGAGAGAAACATTAACTATAACCTTCTCTCTCGTGTGAGCAGCAAAAGCCAGTTCATCTGAATTCAGAAGATTATTTATGGCAATATTTACTACAGTTTATCAATTGGGGTAAGATTGCAATACTTCCAAAAAAAAAACTGATTTTATTCAGTATGACCAGTCCATCCCTATCGAATCGAATATATCATTTTCTACCACTTCTTAATAATGAGAGTATACGTCATTTTATTCATCAAATGCTTGCCGAATAGTATGCAATATTGCTGAGATAAAATGGGAATTTATGGGATTTTAATTGTTTATATTTTTTGTATTAATTCGCAATATTCATCCCACTGGTAACAAAATTAGACGATTTATAAAAATAAAATGATTTCGTCTAAAATATGATATACTTTTATTTGTTTTAAACGATCTCTAATCAGGTTTTTAATGATTTTTTGTAAGTTGATTTGCATATCTTTATGCTTCATATTAAAAATTCCATGACATTTAATTCCTTTTTTTAAACGCTACGAAAATGTTAAAATATGCAATGCACCCAACACAAACACTCTTTACTCGTCGCTTCCACTTCGCATTTCCTTTAAATAAGATTTTCCTTTCTATTGATACATCACTGAGTACTGAACCAGGAGCAAAAACTACGCACGGATGATGGTGGTGGTGCAACAGCTCGCACATGGTGCGATATTGCCAAGCGCTCCCGTAATAGCTCAGAATCTGGCGGGTGGACGTCCGCCACACAATCGAAACTGCATTGCGGAATGCCCTTTGCCAGGCTTTGAAAAGGTGCGAGAGATGGGACGGGCTGGTGCAAAAGAAAAGATAGCATGAACGGACGAAGTCCGAGAGTGTGCGTGTGCGCGCGCACATGGTAGGCAAGGTACAGCTGATATACATTCAGTCGTGTTACGCACGGCGTTCAATCGTTTGTCAATCATCGATTGTTCCTCCAGTTTCTAAAAGCACGAACCGATGTCTCCGGTAGGGGAGTGCGGAAAGCAGCATAAAAACCCTCCCTCCATGTGGGGTTCTGTGGGGCGAATGAATGGGAACATAATTAAATATAAAACGCCGTCACTTCCAGCCACCATGGCGAAAGTTTGAGAGAATCGGGTAATTTGTGTACAATGACATACTTTGTACGTTGCCAACAACGTTTCTAGGAGTAGCAGGACACGTGTACAAATTGTTTGTTGTGATAATTAGTTGTACTTTAGTATTCTTATGATACTTGCTCTTCATTACAATGTATCACATTATGAACAAAACAATTTACCGTTCTGCTCTATTATCATTCTAACATCTTCATTTATTGAATGTTCACCTGCGGTGAAATATGTGTGATTGGATAAGTACCAGCACGCGTATAATACCGGTAGTTTATTTGAAATAAATGAAAAATACCACATATGCACAGTAGTTATAAAAATGAATATGCGGTCCGAAAAAGCGATATCAAACAACACAGGTTAATGTCACCTGCATAGACGGTTAGTGTACAACGTAACGCCGTAAATTGAATTACACTAGGCCCGAAAATCCACCATACACGTAGCAGCGAATATATGTAACAATCTCTTTTTGCACGCGCTTAACTAAGTGATCGAACGGTTTTTTGAATTTTCTTCTTTTTTACATAAAAAATACACCACACAAACACCTAAACGGAGAGGTACACGTTTTCCACTAAAAACCTTCACTTTTGGCAATTTGCATGGTGTTGCGCTGCTGTAGCGTTTGATAGCCGATTGTATGTCGGTTGGTAGGGATGTGATGGTTTGTTTGCGTTCGAGGTGTTCTTGATAGAAGTATTCTTTTTGCAGCAGAAATTTGCCGTGCCGTTCATAGCCGAAACATCACTTCCTTTCTACGATCACTGACACATGCTCACTAACGTCTTCGGCAGTGTTTAATCGTTCCGGTAATACCGAAAAGTGAACTTGTTTTAGGCGCTCTGCATCGATACACTTCCTAGAACTGCTAGCACATCGCTAGTACTTTTAGCATTCACTCGCACTGGAAGTTCATGAACCCACACGTATAAAGGCGCACGCATAGGACGTATTTCAAAATCAGTTGAATACAGTACACTCGCATAGTAGAACCTCTATGTCACACAACCACCTAGATTTGACGGCGAACGGTCGGTTAATTTTTTTTTGCAAGCAAACTCAAGAGCAGCGTGATGATTTCGTACTAAAGGAATAGCAGTTCGTTGCACCGAGTAGGACTGGACTCTGTAGAGTTTACCGTATCACAGACATGTACCAGAAGTAAGGTTGCTTTGTTTGATGCACATAATAAAGGAGGGAGGGATGGTGGGTGGTTGGTAGGAAACAGAAAGAAAATGGTTGAATAGGAAACCGACTGGCCAAACAAACACAACAAAAAATAAAAAAAAAACAAACAACCTCAACCACACACAGCCGTACCCGATCAAAAATCACGAGACCCACACTGCTTACGCTGCTGCGGTTCAAGTGCCCAAATCCTGGCAAACGAAGCAGGTGGAAAACTCGGGACAACCCTCCTAACATAATCGGAAAGGAGGGAACGCACGCAACCAACCACACATACACAAACCCAAACACCCACATCATCGCAGCACTTCAATTAAAAAAAAGACTTACGTATCTCTTTTTCTTACTCTCTCGCTCTCCCTACCGCCAATCTCTCACTCTCTCTCTCTTTCTCTCTCTCTCTCTCTCTCTTTGTGTCAACTGATACGCTATTCTCTCGGTTCGATACGATTTGTGTTTCCTTTGCTCTGCCTCTTCCCCCTTGTATGAATTTGTCTGCCGAAGAGCGGTTGCATAAATAGACTTTTAATTCTTACGAGAAGTCTAGTTTGACTGGGCGGTGATAATGAACCCGAAGACCTTTTACCGACACGTAGATAATAATAAATGCTTGAATATGACCACAGAACGCACCGATTCACTCGCTGCGGAACGTAACAAACATTTCACTCACGACGCGAGGAAAACGCAACACGCACACGGCCTGGTGTGCCTTTGTCCCTGCTCCTGCAAAACCGATTATTCTAGGCCCATTTCATAACCACGCTTCGAGATTTTCTTTTTTGCTATATAGCGAACAGTATGGCTCTCTTTATATTTCTCTCTCTGTCTCTTTTTGATTTTCCTTAGCGGGCGCGGAGTGGGCCGCAAATCTTTACTCTGTCTCTCATTTTCCAAGCAGCCGCCATGGTCTGCTCGCGTTTTTTCATTCGCTCTAACCCCTGTGGATTTCCCGGCTCTCTCGCTTTCCTGCTTTTTCTCTATCTCTCTCTTGTTTACCGTTTGCGTTTTTCCCAGTTTGCGTTATGCATTTATCGTTCGGGTGTTTGGGGTTATAATGGGGGATATTTTGAATTTTCGTGCCTATTGCAGGATGAATAAACAGCATAGAAAGCGTTATGATAGGAAGAGAGAGAGAGAGAAAGAGAGAGAGAGAGAGAGAAAGAGAGAGAGAGAAAGAGAGAGAAAGAGAGAGAGAGAAAGAGAGAGAGAGAGAGAGAGAGAGAGGAGAATTTGTGCATGTGTTAGAGCGAGTAAGAGAGAGATAGAGAGAGAGAGAGAGAGAGAGAGAAAGAGAGATAGAAAGAGATCGACAGACAGACGGAAATAGAGCGGAGAGACATATCGAGAGAGTTAGCATGAAGATAACACGTGTGCAAGGGTATTTTAAAAAAGGACGATTGGAAACCAACTTCTAGATGACAAATAAATCCTAATAAACAAATCTCTAAATACCCGAATAACCTTAATCTCTAATGATCTATTTAAGTTTATGGTCAGGAAAAATGTTATGTTACAAAAATATTTTATTTTGCACTGTGCAAGGGTATCGTGTCCCTTATCATGACCAACTCTCGCACCCCCGGACAACATTTTCATTTAGCACGATTCTCTTTCTCTCTTATTCCCCCAGTTCCCAAAAAACAAATCCCACACAAACACACAGGACCTCCAAATCGCGGTCGAAAGGACGATTCCAATGTCAAGAGGATAGGAGGTGGGGCTGAAATTTGCGTTTCAGGATATCAACTTTACGCGAACACCATCGTTGTATGACTGGACTGACGAAACTTATTTCGTACAATAAATGGTCCTACTCAAGCTGACAGCACTAACTTTCTCACCCTGTTCCATCTGCCGAAGCATTTAACGAATTAGTGAATTATGGAGGGAAAGTATGAAAGACTGACGGTAAGCTTAGTAGGTCCCAGTGCCTCACATTAGCACTAGCAAACAATTTGAAGGGTAAATTGGCACTTTTCGGCGCCTCGTAAAGGTCCCTTGAATGTTACTCTCCGTTAAATTAAAACATCGTTGATATTCTGGTATTATTATGCTAGGTCCGCAAAAAAAAAAACAAGACTGGCAAATTATACAGCCGTATGCTTTTGTATGGAAAGAGCATATTGGAGTTCGAGTACCGCTAGGTGCGTCGTTTAAATTCTATACATCTCTCATCCTTCATTCGTGCAACGTGTATTTAAGGGTTTACATAATGATAAGATTATATAAGAACGCATTAGATAATTAAAAATCGCATAAAACAAGTGCAACTTTTTTATAGCAAATTTTAAACGTTATCACTCACAATTGTTAAATATAAATCGAAATAAAGCCGTTTAATGTTATGTGCTTGAAAAATTATTCCATCGTTATACAGAAGCAATATAAATAAGAAATAGTACTTTAATAGTAATGCGGATATTAGACGAAGGCAAATATGCGATTATTATGCAGTTATGTTGTTATTAGACGAGGAAAAATAATGTCAGATGGTTTTGGATATTTTCTGTCAAACTGGCCTCCGGCGCGGCGTTTGGCATAAAATACCCGCTAATAATGCTTTTAATAATGACTGTACAATGCACGGACAAAACTGTAGGTGAATGCAAAACCACAGGAAAACCAAAACAAACCGAAATGTAAACAAACAACCATTTTGACAGAAAATATCCAGTCTGAAAAAATCAGAACTGAGCATGTCGAATTCTGATTTGCGGTTTGGATATTTTCTGTCAAACGCGATTTGGCAGAAAATATCCAAAACCATCTGACACTGTTTTTCCTCGTCTAATAACAGCATAACTGCATAACCGCATTAAACTCCAACCCCGTTCTCGTCCTTCGCAGTGCAACGTTAACTTTTTTTTTAAATTTGATATAACTACTGCCCGCTAGGTGTCTCTAGGAAGCCTTGTTTGAAACGTCAAAAGACAAACTGTCACTATGTTATTTATTTTCTGCTTTTATTCGCATTCAACAGTATACCTCGGTGCTGAAGTGAAGGAAATGTTAAGAAGTACAAGTAATTTAGCTATTAAACGAGTATTTTATTTTTCTCCCCAAAAAATTGTCCTGCTCTGGCTCCCAAAAACAACAACTGCAACAACGGATGACAATGTAATAACCTGTCACACGATTGTAAAAACGTAAACAACGACGCTTTCCGAGTGCAGACGAGGCAAACAAAACTATCACAATCTGGTGACTCGTTGTGCTGCTACAAGTGTCTGTTTCCAAAAGCCCCACTCCAAAGCAAGGAGAAGAGGTTTAAACTTCCCTTCCACTTTCTTATCTGCTACTGTCAAACGTTTTCTGTAGCGTTTTACAAACAGAAGCTATTCAAGAGCATCTTAAAAGAACCGAGCAGTCTCAAACGCAATCTCAAACGGTTTGGTGTGAACGGCACGTGGAACGTGTAGTGAAAAAAAAAAATGATTCCCGCCCGCGCCCTTCATTATGTGTTAAAGATTGGTGATCGCGCGAAGAACATTCAATTCTTTCGCGAAATTCTCGGCATGAAAGTTTTGCGTCATGAAGAATTCACGCAGGGTTGTGATGCTGCGTGCAACGGGTAAGATGGAGGGTGCTGCCGTAAAGCACACACATTGACCATGATTGAATTTTTTTTGCCTATTTGTTCCCATACGCAGCCCATACGACAACCGCTGGAGCAAAACGATGATTGGCTACGGTCCAGAAGCATCCCATTTTGTGATCGAGCTGACATACAACTACGGGGTGAAAGAGTACGCACTTGGCAACGATTTCGGTGGTTTAACGATTCGTTCGTCGGAAATTGTGGAGCGTGCGCGCAAACACGGCTATCCAGTGGAGGAGGGTGTAGCCGGTAAGCCCGCTCTGCTCCGATCCCCTGACGGCTATCGGGTGTTGGTGGAGGAAGAAGCGGTCGCACTGGGCACCGATCCGGTACAGCGCGTGACATTGCACGTCACGGATCTTGAACGCTCCCGTCACTACTGGGTCGACACACTCACGATGGCACCGGTAGCGAATGAAGCGGCCCGCTCGGACAGGCTCGCACTGTCGTACGATCAAGGCAAGTTCGTGCTGGAGCTACGTCAGCTTCCCAGTGAGCAGGCTCTCGATCGTGCCAAAGCGTACGGGAGGATCGCTTTTGCTGTTCCCTACGAGGAGCAGCCACGTATCGATACGCTAATACAGGCAGCTAACGGAACGATCCTGACGCCACTCATCACGCTCGACACACCCGGTAAAGCAACGGTACGCGTCATCATACTGGCCGATCCAGACGGGCATGAGATCTGTTTCGTGGACGAAGAGGGGTTCAGCGCCCTATCTGCCTTGGACCCAGAGAGCAACACAGCGTTGGATAAGTACATTGGCAAGGATCCATTTCAGGACCGATCGTAGAACAAGCGATACTTATATTCATGCTCTAATGATATTGAATTTGTTAACCGTAGAGGTATTTTAGCGTAAAGCATGTGGTTTTGGGATCATAGATTCAACTATACAAACGATTCTATAATTCTGTTGACAATAAAACGCATTTGTCACAGCAAATACCAGAAAAAAACGATTTAATAATGATGATAATGTGATTATACCGAATGGGTTAAGGTTGCGGCAATTAAAATTGCTGAGTGTAAACTTATGGTATACGCTTTCGTCACGTGATGCTTGTGTGGTGAACAAATATCAACTGCATGATTCGTTAGCCTCTTACTCTGAAACGAGATGTGATTTTATGCCGCGTCACGGCAGTCGCAGACTATTGTCGGCGTGCGTGTATAATGTTATCATCTTGATTATAGCAAACTATAGCTGGCCGGGAGGCTAGCTATTCGTATAGCTAGTATTTGTTTTGTTACTTTCCAACCATGTTTTTGAGATTTTTTTACGTATTGTATTAAAATTGTTGTAATTTGGTTGTAGTTCTTATAAATAAGTCATTTAATTGTACTTATATTTTATCTTTAATAATTATTAGTTACCTATGCCGCAATGCCAAACAAACCTCTTGTGGCTTGTATGCAAAAATTTAAATCCTTTTTTTATTTCAACAGTATTTACGGCTATATGTAGCCGTATTGTCAGTGCCTACTTGCACTTACAGAAATTTTAAGCCTCAGGGCATTTCCTCCCTGTAAATTGGCCTTATAGCGGGCCTACTTGATTGAACAGTTGTCTGCTGTGTGATGTGTGTTGTGCGATGTGGTTTTGATGAGATATTGTGTTTATCGGTTGGTCCAGTATATTGCATATTTGTGTTTTGTGTATGTTAGGGGTTCCTTCTTTTGGTTCTTCAATTGGTTCAGTATTTTTCAAATTTTGAAGACTGTGGAGAAACAGAAGATAAGAGAAAAAACAACACAAGCCAGAAAAAAAAAACAAACAAACAAATATGAAGTAGAACCACCTTATACAATCGTCGACGAACATATAGTCTGCCTCCGTTTGGTACGGCGAATTTGTCAGCTTCAAAATGCTAGTCCCAAATTTCAATACATACATGTTAATATTTGTTTAATTTACAAATTACTTGATCCGTGTTTACAGCAAAGAATATGATCGCACGTTTACGTGACCAAAGAGATTTGATAAATCTTGATTTTTAACAAATGGAAAAATATATTAACAATATGTGCTGTTTGTAAAGCAATACGGCCAGGCCGTTATTTCTTAAAATAAATAAAAATAAATAAAAAAAATGTGCTGTTTGTATGGAAAACACTACTTGTTAGAAAAAATGTCCATTGCAATTTGATCAGTATTCAGAAATTGCTAATATTTCTGACTGTTTCTGAATAACGCTGAGCTGCGTGCAAAACATTCACAAAATCCGACTAAATAGCAAAGAGAAGTTGAAACGACCAAAATAAACAAATTCACATAGTTTACGAGTCGATCCTCGAATCAAAGCTGCCACAGCTAGATGGTACGCATCAGACTGCGTGCATTTTTAGCTGTGCTAGTTCTACTTTTATGCAGTTTAAAAACAAAATAAAACTGTGCTCGCGAAACAACACTAATCACATACGCGGGAGGTGGTGAAATCGTTTTTTGCTTGATTTAGTATCTGATCGGCAGTGCATTTGTACAGTTCGTTGTGCAGTGGTGCAGGCTTGCATTATAACTACATACAGAGTATCTAATTCTTAAACCGTCGTTCCTCTACAGTGTGATCTTTTCTTAAGATTCTTAAATTTTAGAACTGAAGACAACACTATTTAGTGTATTTTTCTAGCAGTCGAACGTGATTATTTGCTTTGATTACAAGTGCAAAAAGAAAAGGATTGCGCTAGCTGTCTCTCATTACGATCAAATCTCAACCTTTATCAATCGTTCCCGATCGACTACGATCAACACTTTTTTCGTCTTCTGCTTCCGTTTTTGAGGGACATGCCGTGCAGAACGTGTGGCAAGGGTAGGTAAAAGATGCATGATTCCTGTTTCTGATGATTTATCCAAACTATTTATGAGCATTAATGCAATTTAATGAATAAAATTGACCAAACTCAAACTCAAATTCGAGAAAATCTGTAAAAAAATATTTTCTAGAAAGTTAGATATATTATCAGTTTCCATGTGAAGAACAAATAACTCTGAAAAACGGATTCGTTTTTTAAATGTTTTCATTTTTATGTTGTGCATTTTGATGCGGATCGTTATGCACTAGAAAAAAATCTATGAAATAACATGAACCTTGAGCTGTGATTAATTGTTTTTTGTTTAAAAAAATGTTTACCTTATTTCTTGCAAATTAATCTCACTGGCAAGCACAGGTTGTGCACAATAGAGGCGAGAGTAAAAATAACGCACCTCACGTTCTCGGTTGTACTATTTTCTAGTAATTCTCTATCTTTTCCTGTCTTTCTCACTTGATTTCAATCGGTGCACTATAAATCACCCACACTGCCACCGCCCAAAGACTGCAAGTGTTTGCGCATGATGAGTAAGCGCAGTTGTGGCTGCCGGCCGTGCGATTCCGACTGCACCTGCAGCTGCAACACCAGCTCGAGCCGAAACATGCCTCGGGAAGGGGTGACCGGTGACGGGCAACGCTTGACGGAAGGCGCACGAGATCAGACTGCCGGAGTTGGATGTTGCCAAGGGGGAACTGGCGCGGACGGACCCGGTTGTGGTGATTCCTCCGCTTGCACGTGCTAGCTGTGAGCCGGGCCCAACATTAACATCAATAAAAAGCAGCAGACGCTGAACGATAAAGACTTGCATGTATAAAGCACACAAACAATAATGCTAAAAACATAAATGGAAAGAAAACACACACCCACTGCTTGTGCGATGTAAGCCCTGTCCGTTGAAAAGTTGTGTGGTATCGCTGCCGTTATCTTCGTTTCTATGTGTGGGTACGTAAACAATAAATTCCCGGCACCACACTGGATCGACTCCTTGAGGTGCCGGGTCTCAGAAGGTTTTTTTGTGGTCCATGGAAGGGTTTTACACGCCTTAACGAACCCTTTAACGTTATCGGATAGAAGAGTGTCGCAGGATGATCGGTCTCTTTCGGTCGGGTTACCAAACGTAACGATATGTGTACAGGCGGGCAATCAATAAGTACACACATATCAGTTTATAGATATGAGGGGGTTTCACACATTCTCTCATATACTATATGATTTTGAGGCTGTTGCAAGGCCTGTCCGCAATGAGTCAAAGTGAGTGTGACAGATCGGAAGTCTCTGCCACACTTGAAGCCGTGCCTAATCGTGTCTCCAGTCTTGAATTGTGCTTTGCATAGATCATTGCTAGTTTTACTAGTTGTTTGGCCCTGTAGAATATCTTCTGCGTGTGTGCTTGTGTGTGTGGATGTTAGTGCCATAATATCCCCGTGGTCAAGCAAACCTACAACGAATGAAGCGCATGGTGTTTTGTGACAGAATTGAGCAACAGGTACTCACAGAATTACAGGTACTGTGACAGAATTGGGCTCTACCATGTACAGAAAGCATTTACTATCGCTGATCGCAGCACTGGTGACATTCTACCTGTTTCTACACTTGATCGTGTACGACCAGTGTCTGAAGGCGTCTATCAACTCATACCAGTTACTGAGTGAATCGAATCAAGCCCGGGCCCGGCAGCTTGAGGAGGAGTCCCTACAGGGCACCAGCACACGTTACATCCTGCTTTATACCACCTTCTTTGCTGAGGAGCACTGGGGTCTGCCTGATGGTACGCTTGGGCCCGATTACTTCGCTGCCACACATTGCCCGTCCACAGACTGCGTGCTGACAAACGATCCGGATCTGATCCGGCCTTTCACCTCGTACGATGCGGTTGTGTTTCACGTCGCATCGCCCTGGGACAGACCGTTGCCGGCTTTGCGTCATCCGGCACAAGTGTACGTAGCCGCTCTGATGGAGTCACCGGCACACACTAAGCACAAGCTCTCGCTCGACAACAACTACTTCAACTGGACGATGACGTACCGGCTAGACTCGGACGTGCTGTTCAACTACCTGAACATCGTCGATCTGGAGAGTGGCGAGGTGATTGCGCCGGCGGTGCGACCCAGCTGGCGCAACGGGTACTACGAATTCGCGAATGACTCGCTGACTGAGATCGTGTCCGGCAAGCGCAAGATGGCGGCCCAGTTTGTGTCGCACTGTGGGGCACTGTCTGGGCGGGATCGATTGGTGGAGCGGATGCAACAGGCCGGGCTGGAAGTGGACGTGTACGGCGCGTGTGGTACACTGAAGTAAGTTTGTGTGTTCCAACACCCAGGAGCCGCCACATCGCTGATCTCGTCTGTTTTTCTGCCTCCACCAGGTGCAAACGAGGCAACCCCGAATGCAATCGAATGTTGGACACCCTATACTGGTTCTACCTGTCTTTCGAGAATTCGCTGTGTGTCGACTACGTCACGGAGAAGCTGTACAACGCACTCGAGCACAATATCGTGCCGGTTGTCTTCGGTGGTGCCGACTACAATCGCTTCATGCCGCCTGGTTCCTATATCAACGTACAGGACTATGCGACGGTTGAAGAGCTTTCAACCTACCTGCTGTATCTGCGTGACAACCCACATGAGTACGTCAAGTACTTCTGGTGGAAGCAGCACTACGCACTGGAGCGTACCCAGCCGTTCTGCGATCTGTGTAAGAAGCTGCACACGGTCGGTACGCGCGAGAAAATACAATACTACCGGGACATCAAAGCCTGGTGGTACGATGATGTGTGTACGGCTAAGCCGAAGATTGAGTTCTGAGTATTGCACTGGGAGCGTTGTGGCTTTTTACTTACATTTTAGTTAATTAAAGCGAGTTTAGTTGATAGCTAAACAGCGGAATGCACTGTCTATGAATTTAGGAGTCGACAAAGATGATGATTATGAGAAGTCTAGATAACAGATACCACTAGGAACTTCGAATGCAAAATGAATTTGATTGAAAAGTCCCTCCAGTGATATACGACAACGTATTATATACCTACATTCCTGCAGCGTAGTAAGGATATACGCGTTGTTCCCAGTACTAGTATGTGAGCAATTGTGAAACGAACTAACCAAACTTTTTAGTATTAAGAAGTATCAAGCATGAAGAGATAATATGTGAAATAAATGCGTACTAACAGTACCATCTATTGAAGGAAACATTCGTTTTTGTTAGTATAACATCGAGGAAAGATCTTCAGCCCTGTCAGCCCTGTGTAAGTAGGGGATGGTAGAGATTCGAACTCACAACTAATGGTTTGTAAAGTTATGCGCTTGCGCCCCTTCGGGATTGAACCGGATGTTAGATAGTAATACAGTACAGTAAAATAACTCTGATTGTCGATAAAAGGTTAAGCGAAGGAATCTTCTTTTTAAATTGAATCTGCAGAATGGACCAGCTGTAAATCTTCTGATGTTTTATGGAGCGCTTACAAAACGCTCGACGCCTTGCCAAGACGTTTCGTTAGCTACAGGTTTGCTCTTCCGGCGTGTTATACATCCAGTGCGTCTGCATGCTATGATGTGTTGGTGTTGGGTCAATTTGTAAGCCGTGAAAAGCAGTATACGACGGGAAAAATGCATGTTATGCAATCTGTGCACAGTGTGCACGACTGGAAGTTGTAGTCACATCCAAAGGAAAAGTTGCGCCGACGCACACTAACACTTTCCAAAAAGGGTAACTGGATGTCGACGAATCGATAATCGACGAAACGAGAAGTTGCCGTTTGATTGCGGCGAACATTTCTGGAGTTTAATGTTCCATTTATGTTCTCGCCTCCAAACATCCGACAAAGGTGTCTTGTTGTTGTGATGGTCATTTCGCGGATGTGGATGGTGGTGAGATATGCATGATAAGGGAGTGTGGTACGCTTCGACGTCATCGAAACAAGGGTAATTGTGCGCCTGCGCTTCTCACGCTCGGTATTCGGAATCGGGAAAACCCGACCATCTCGATTCGGGCCAGGCGGACTTGCATGTTCGACCTCTCGAGTTTCCTATGTTGGTCAGTTTTCACCCGAAAGGCTTCCCGTTCTGTGTGTGCCTGTTCGGTGCAAACACCACCACAGGCAAAAGGTGTATCGAGTGGTGAAAATTTAAATATTTTCAGGTAAATAGGTATGTCATCAAAAGCCAGAGCTTATCGAGTGCGGGAGAAATACATCCGATAAAGAACTCCACCGAGACGGTGCTTGCCTCCTCGGGATCAGCGAATGCTCAATCGTATCTTCAATCCACCCATTTGTTTGCAAAACCCGTGCAGGAAGCAAGAAAAAATATACATTCAAACTAGTTGGTGTGCGTATGCGTGCGTGCGCGCGCACGATTCAACATATACACTGTGTCACACATGAACAGTGGAACACTTGGTGGCTAAGGCGAAGAGTTCTAACCAAGTTTATGTTACCATCGTACACACCATCGATATTGTCCGTATGTATGTGTGCATGGGCTTTTGTAGAAGAAAATCAGTTGGTAAGGTACTATTTTCCATCAGTTCGATGTTGAATTAATGACTAGATTTCCCATAACCCCCAAACTTATTAGTATCAGCTTGGCTTGCTACAGGTGAACTAAATACAGTTACGTGCTTATGTGTATGTGTTGAAACGAAAAGATAGTTGTGGAAAGATAAGTGAAGTAAAATATCGTGATCACAGGTCCTGGAACGCGCAGCACACACCAGCAGTCAACACCTTGCGATAAAGTCGTTCTCTATGCTCTACAGTTTAAGAGGAGACGTAAGTAGGAAATTTATATATAAAAAAACACAATAGAGGTAAGGGTTTGCGTGAATAAGGTGCTTTCTAGCAGTATATCGTTTCTCTTAAATTGGGGTGCATACTATCTGCATATTTTTCGGAGTCAGAGGTATCAACGCGCTAGGCAAAAATCAATACCTGGCCAGCGGGCCAACGCGCTGTGAATATTGTAAACTCAGAATATCGTACGGCTGCTAGCAGAGTACCCAGAATCGCGTAAGAAAAACTTCGAAGAAAACGAATTATGGAGAAAGTAAAAATGATTAGATCCAACAATCGCAACGTTTGCGGAAATTGCAAACGAAGGCAAATTCATTTGACCACTCTTCACTATGCTGTCCCAGGATGATTAGATATCCTGACATAAGCAATCAACCCTATTCTCCCTTTTCTTGTGTCCTAACCGGACACTGCCAATTAAATTGCATGTTTAAAAAGTCCATGAGATACTTCCAGAGAATCGATAATGTAGGCGCAGAAAATGTGAGATATATGGGAGAATGAGAAAACACAGGAGGTAAACATGTTCTCATCTTTGTGCATAATAGGGGCGATTAAATTGTGTTATCTCACTCATTTTAGTATTATAACTTGAAGAATGTTCCAGCGGCCTTTGCGTGTTGCAACGGTAACGCTACTCTGGTAGCATTTCTTAGAGCACTTGAGTAATTGTCACTTCGATTCAAGAGTATAAAAAATCAAACAAGCATACATACACAAGCACGCGCATACGAACACACACATACAAACGAGACAAGCAACGTGTACGCACGCGTGCGTCTTCCTCATCATCGTGTTCATACACTTGGGCACGTTTGTACGGTTCCGGTTCCTCTGCTGAGTCCCGAATGCCAGTCTGCGTTTCTGACAGCAGCACGTAGTACGAAGTAGTATGCTGGACCGAACGTTCTGATTGCGAGTCATTCTTCCACGCCAGCCGTCGTGCTAGTTACATAGTGCTAATCCTTCGCGCACCGGTTGCACGTAAAAGCGGAAGTGTTCAAGTTCATTAGAGATTTTCGGTTTAGGTAGGTTTTGTCACGAAGTGTATGGTATGTGATCTTTTTTATTGTTGTGTTAGCAATTCTAAAACATAGACGACCTTGAACGGCTGCGAGAAAACTTGTGCCAGCCTTTCGCCGGATTATGTAATGTTGACGACCATGTCCGTCCAAGATGTTGGGAGATTAGAAGGATGCGTTTTTATAGAATCGATTACTGGGTGCGCTTGGCATAAACGCGACCAAACTGTGTATTGATTTTTCTCGCTGCATCTCCATCAAAACGATTCATTCTCGCTTTCTCCCTCTCTCTATTTCTCTCTCTCTCTCTCTACACTACTTCCAGACGCTTCGATGTCTCGGTAGTTTAGATAATGCTTAAGCTACCCAAAGGACTGAAGAAGAAAAAGAAAGGCAAAAAGTCAAAGAAAGATCAGGAACTATTTACCGAGGAGGAGCTTGAACAATACCGCCGAGAGCACCAGAACCAGTCGGCGCTCAACTCGGCGGCACCATCCGACAGCGAGGACCAGCCGAGCGGGACCGGCGAAAAGTCGAGCGAGAACGACGAGGAATGGTCGAAATTCGCTGCACTCACTAGTGGCATTGACTCGGTGCTGAAGAAGACGCAAGGCGACCTCGACCGTATCAAGAGCACCTCGTTTTTCCAGAAGGTACCGACACGGGTGGAACAGGAGGCACGCGAGCGCGAGGAGCGCGAACGGCGCGAACAGGAGGAACGCGAGCGTGCGGCCGAGGCTGCTAAGGCACAGGAGGAACAACGAGCGGCCGAAGAGCTCATAAACGCCGTTGTCGAACTCTCGGAGTCGGAACCGAACTCGGAGGCGGAGGAGGACATCTTCGACACCGGGTATATCGATGCAATAGCAAGCGGTGAGCTACCGATCGCGTACGTACCCGAGTCTCCGGTGCTTGAGTCGTTCGAGGGTGAGGATCCCTTTGACACCTCGTACGCGGAAAAGATTATCAAGGGTCCAGAGGTCTCGAAGCGAGGAAAGAAGCTCGTTAGCATCGGGTCGGCAGTTGAGGTTCTAACCGGAAGAGTTGAAAGCGTTGGAACTGGTTCGACGAAGGGAAACCGGCAGCGGCGCGGTATACAGAACTTGCTGCTCGCTAGTTTCGACGAGGGTGAACAGCAGCAGGGTCGTAGTGAGGGGGAACAATCAGTCGGAGGAGTTGGTGCAGCTGGGGAGCAAATAGCAGAAGAACCACAAGCATTCAGCTTGCTCGATGACTTCGCAGATCTTCCAGCGGACGTACCGATCGATTTAAGCGTATCGCTTCACCTGACACTTCAAAAGCAACAGCAACTGCATCAACAAGAAGAAGAAAAGGAAGAACACAACCAAGAGCACGACTCGGTAGTCGCAAACTCAGCTGGTCAAGAGCTCGATGTAGACGAATTTGACGATCTAAAGAAGCGTACACCTGTCCTCGCTGGAGGAGACGATTTTGAGCTACTGATTGGTAATTCTCAAGGTAAGATTGTAGAAAAATACGGATGTATTTTAGTATTGGGGTAGGAAAGCTATGGACACAATGATTATACAGGGGAATGTAGTTCTCTATGTTCAGTGAAACTAGTCTAACTGAATTAATTGGCCGTACGACAGTTTTACGTTTGCATAGTTTAAAAAAACTGATCACTGGTCCAACATAAACTTAATGCTAACAATGTTTTGACTATTTGTTTCATTATTGTGTCTCTTTCTCTTCACCTCCTTCCCAGCCTCCAAAACAGAGGACCTACCAGTTGTCAATCTAGACGAATTCGACGACGCACCGGTTGACGATCCGTTCGATACCGGTTTTGTGGAGCGTATTCTTCCGGCGACCGTCGTTGAGGACGACGAGTTTGATCCTCGTGCGGAAGAAATAGCAGACGACGACGATTTCGATCCGCGTGCAGCCGAAGCGGTGCAATCCGAGCGACCCAGCACCCCAGATCTGTTCTCAGCGACCACATCGCTGCAGGTTGCAGGGTCAGGAGCACTTACGAAGGATCTGTTGTCTGGCAGCAGTACCGACTTAACGTCGATAGCACACGCACCACTCGAGTGTACGGGTCCTGGAACCATCAACCAGTCAGGAGCTACTCAGGATCCCTTTGACACTTCGGACGTCGAGTTCATTGTTGCACCGGGCAAGACCGAGCTCAAATTTCTCGAAGAGGAGCTGTTAACGGATCGTACGCCCCTTGGTTTGAGCCACTCGCTTAGCGATCCGGACTTTGATCCCCGTGCTGGGAGTGATTCGGAGCAAGAGCAGCAGCAACAGCGTACAGAGGAAGACTTCCAATCCCTAGCACAACGGAAATCATCATTGAGTTTGCATATCGCAGCTAACGGTGGTGCTACATCGAACCGCAGTAAGTCGGTGGTTTTTGCTGTACCGACGCCGGATTTGCTGAAGCTCGACGGCGAGCAGTCCGTGACGAAAAAGCCGCTTACACCGTACTACAATCGCGAGCCGTCGCTACCAGACGCGGAAGTTGATCCGTTCGATACGTCATTCGTACCGTCGGTCGCACCGACGCAGTTGGAGCTGAGTCTGCTGGAACAAGAGCTGAACAGCGCGTCATTGCAGCACAGTCTTTCCGATCCCGAGTTTGATCCAAGGGCGGGTTCACCGAGTGTAGTTGTACCGGCTGGACGGTCCGATCTGCTCGGCGTGAGTGAGGAAGGTGAGCACCTGCAAAAGGTTCTGACGCCGGCTCGTGGTGGAGGAGGAGTAGTGCCGGTGGAGTCGGACCCGTTCGATACGTCGATTGCTGTGAACCTGCAGCCGGGCCGTGCGGAGTTGAAGTTGCTGGAAGACGAATTGATCCCTCCCGTCGCTAGGGAGAGCAGTGTCGTATCGGACATACTGTCGGACGGTGCGCAGGAGGCCAGCTCGGTATTTGTGAAGGTGCTGACACCACAGGCGAGTAACAGCTCGATCGATCTTGGTAGTGGTGTTGGTGAGGCGGAGAAAATCGATCCTTTCGACACCTCGTTCGTACCAAGCTTAGGACCGGGCCGTGCAGAAATCAAGTTGCTCGAGAGTGAACTGATTGATCAGTAAAAAGCAGTGTGAGTAGTCAGTAATCATAATGGCGAATCCTTTCCTAATGGACGATGAGGCACTGCCGGGTGCAGATCCTACACCAAATCCGTTTCTGTTTGGTGATGATGGTATGGGGGCTGAAGAGTCAGACAATCCATTCTTTGCCCAAGGTGGAAGTAATCCATTTGCGGACTTTGGAGCAGATGAAGAGAGGCCAATGGCGGTCACGACGGCAATGGATCTGTTCGGTGCGAGCGACGCAGTCGTTGTGACGTCCGGTGCGCAGTTGTTTATGGCGAGCGATCATGACGTACTGACGTCTACGGCACCTGTTGGTGTTCCTGTTACGGCAAGCATGGCCGGAGGTGCTGACACCAACGGTGGCACGAACGTCAACTTCTTCCACACCACTATCAACGAGGAGGACGATCTGATCATACCGAAACCGACACACCTTCATCTCGGTGCGAACACGACTGCCGCCCTGATGGATCCGGACGGTGCAGCTGCGCTGTATTCTAGCGAGGATGAACTTTCCCGCGGTGGTCCACGACCGCACAAACCGGTACCACCTCGTCCGATTCCACCGTCAACAGCCACTCAACAGCTAATCAGTTCGATCGCGGATCAACTCGACCAGACCAGCACGAACCTACTGCAGAAAATTCCGGTCACGCGCACACCCAGCCCCGTCTCGATGCGCGATCTTCATTCGCCAAGTCCGACGCCTGGTGATTTCGGTGACTTTGGATCAAGCGTTGCCGCCGATAATCCGTTTGCAGATGACCAAACATCGGTGCAGCAGAAACCACCACGACCACGACCACCACCACCACGTCCAGCACCGCCAAAAAGTTCCGTTGCATCATCACCAGTGAATCCACCAGCTCCAGGTCCGGGTGCTTCAGCACAAGAAGCGGATCTGTTTGATCTGTTTGGTCCTGGTCCAACGACGAAACCGGCTGCACCACCGAAACCACCGGCACCTAAAACAAAGGAGGACATACTGTCGCTGTTCTCGCAGCCGACTCCACAGCCAGAGCAGGCAGCGATAGCGCCAAGGCCCGCCAAGCCGGATTTGCTGAGTGATGATTTGGACGATCTGCTCGGAGGGAGTGTACCGGTACCGGCAGTTAGTACTGCTGGAGGAGGTAATGCCGCGTTTGTACCGAATCTGGCCGAAAACTTGGCAACCGTCGTACAGTCGTCACCGGTACCCCCGCCAGTTGCAGCCATTCCGCCACCAAAGCCCCCACCACCGGCAGTGGTGCAGCTGCTGCAACAAAAAGTGGAACCTGAAGCTTCTTTCGAGCCAGTCAAAGTAGAGCCAGATGTGACCGAGGTGGAACCGTTGGAGCAAGAGGAACAACTGGAAGCGTTTGTGGAACCATCGCCAGAGATCGTACTAGAGGTGGCACCGGCATCCGATCCGAGTGATGCAATGCGCTCCGAGGTATCGTCGGAATATAGTCCGACAGGCTCGAACATCACGTCCGGCAATATTCCGAGCTCGGTGTCGGGTAGTATCGTAAACTTACCCACGCTCGACCGTGCTCCGATCGGTGCGATGGAGATGGAGATGGACGTGCTGGCATCGGAAGACACTTCCGCGCCGGTATCGATGATGGCGGTTGAAGCTGACGGCGATTACAACCACATGAACGAAGTCTCAGCAAATGCCGGGCAGTACTACGCAGATACACTTCAGGATCATTTGTCCGGTGGCACCAATGGGACCAGTGTCGCCACCGTCAATCCATTTGCGACGGTAGACGATACAGAAGAGATGATAGCTGCACCCGCGGTCGACTACGCGAACGAGTTGTTCGGTGCGACCAATCTGGCGAACAACAATCCACCCGAGCCGGATGCGTTCGATTCGTTCGCAGCTAAGTTCGAGGGCAAACCGGGTGGACCGGGCCATGCAGTTGCTAGTGGTACGGGCAGAGCAGAGAACATTTTCCTAGACGATGGTGACCTTAGTGGTGGAGCCGGTGGTCATCCTAGTGAGCTGGATGCATTCGGTGGCGATGCTTGGGGTACGGGAGCTCCGGCAGGAATTGGAGTCAGCGGTGGAGGCGGATTTGAAGACACGAAGGAAGATGGTTTCGGCAACGATGATGGCTTTGATGATCCGTTCCTAAGCATGCAGGCACCGCCGGCACCGGAGGTAAGTTATTTAGCAGATTGCATACGGGGGTTCAGTCATAAAAAATACTGAATTCTACTTACGAAAATTAATTTGACAGGACAGCCTCCCACTAGGTTACAATCTGGAATCATGTCAAAATCTAATTTCAATCCCAGAACCGAGTCCCAACAAAGGCTAAAAAATGTATTAAGTGGTGTTAACTCGAACTCAGGGTAGGCCACGCGATGGTATGGCCGTGAAGATCCCTCGTTCTAACGTAACCGGAAATAGATTGGGTTCTGCCCGTAAGATGTTACTGCATCCAAAAATTCATTAAACTTCCTGCTAGTACTCTCGGTTCGTCGGAGCCTATGTCGCAAAAGTGGATTATTGAAAACAGCAACGTTTTGGACGATGGCAAAATACCCAAGGTTGAGATCTAACCAAAGCTAAGGAAGAGGTCAAATAATGTTATTAAAAAAAACGAGACGTTATCCAGTCAGACTCTCCTTTTCAGATTGAATCTGATTTATTCAACAATTTCACACTCCTTATATACTAATAATGATTAATGGTATGGATTAGAATCGTGACACGAAATTTACTTGTATTAGTTATTGCCGTGCGTGGGAGCGAGTGTATTTTCGTCTTATTCGGTGCATTCCCCTTTCTTTTCCCGTGCTTCAATGTTTACGAAATGCATTTTTGATTCTTTCCCTTTCAGGGTTTTTGTTTATGTTTTTGTTTTGTTTCTCTCATTCGTCAATAGCGCCGTATTGTCTAGAACTTCTGCATTTCTGAAGGAAATATTTTGTTTTTATGAAATACTCTTATCGCACTCGCATGTGCATTTTGACTCTAGCGTTCTTCTATTTCCTTTCTCCCTTTCCATACGTTATGGTAATATTTTCTTGATTTATGGTTGTAACTGATTTCAAACATCTGGCCGGTCGAAACAAATGTGTTTGTTTATTTAGGCCAATGACGACGATTCCAGGCAACAAGTTATGAATTAATTCAAACCTATCGTTACGTACGCAACAAGTGGTCTTTCAAGCGTTTTCATAACAGATCCCAAGGGATTGCCTAGGAACAAGTCCAACTCAAGAATTTTTAAATCTGGATCCGAAGAGGAGGCGATCTGGGATTGTAATTTAGGCAATCCAAAACTTGGGGTCAAATGCAGGTTCAAGTTCCGCATCACTTATCTGACGTGAGGCATTACGTTATCTCTCTGTATTACAGGGTACACCATTCGGCAGGTCGCATTCCCGTGACTCCGATGAGGGCCGTGAGTTCAGCGTAGTAATTCGGCCAAAAGAGGGCGTGGAGACAACCTACTCAGCGCTAGCGCTCGCACCACCTCCGAAAAGCCCTCAGACGGCTTCCATCTATTCGGGTGACTCATCGCCTCGCGTTAATCCCTTCGAGCGCAGCGATGAGGGAATGGACCCGATTCCAGTCAGCTTGCCGGAGAGTATGTGCTGCGTTCTACGCGCGAAGTAGTATACTGATGGTGAACTTAAATATAACTAATTTGTATTTCATGTTTCAATTATTTTAGAACCACAACTTGAGCGAACAGACTCACAGGAGACACCACCTACTCCCTTGTTCGATGAAGACGTATCGCAACCACTGGAGGACTTCCCTCGCGTTATCTACCATGGTGAGGGTTGGGAGATGCAGTTGCGTCAACCGAACAAAAAGAAAATTACCGGTCAGCGGTTCTGGAAGAAAATCTTCATCCGGCTTGTGTACCAAGGCGATAGTCCGGTGTTGCAATTGCTGAACGCCGCAACCGACAAAGAACCATTCCAGGAGCTGCCATTACAGGCTTGTTATTCCGTGTCGGAGATTGGTGCCCAGCAGTACGATAATTTCGGCAAGATTTTCACAATCAAGCTGCAGTACGTTTTCTACAAGGAACGCCCAGGTGTCCGACCGGGCCAGGTGACGAAGGCGGAGCGGTTGACGAACAAATTGAGCCAGTTTGCGGCATACGCAATCCAAGGTGACTATCAGGGCGTGAAGGAGCTCGGCAGCGACCTAAAGAAACTCGGCCTGCCAGTGGAGCATGCACCACAAATCTCGCAGCTGTTCAAGCTCGGTTCGATGAATTATGAGGACATGAAGCAGTTCTCCGTCTGTATCGAGGAGGCACTATTCAAGATGAACGTACACCGGGACCGCGCCCTTACGTACAAGACTGAGGAGGTGCAGGTGACGGCGGTGGATGAACTGTACGTCGAGCAGGACGCTGAGGGTCACGTGCTGAAGCAGATCGCGCGCGTTCGGTTGTTCTTCCTTGCTTTTCTCACTGGTAAGGTGAACAACATTTCCTACAATTTCTTTGATTTCTATAAGTATCTTTCTATTCTAATGCAGGCATGCCGGATATCGAGCTCGGTGTGAATGACCTGTGGCGGCAGGGCAAGGAGGTGGTTGGTCGACACGACATCATCCCGGTCGTGACGGAGGAATGGATTCGGCTGGAAGGTGTTGAGTTCCACAACTGTGTGCAGCAAGATGAGTACGAACGTAGCCGAACCATCAAGTTCAAGCCACCGGACGCTTGCTACATCGAATTGATGCGGTTCCGCATCCGACCGCCGAAGAATCGAGAGCTGCCATTGCAGCTGAAGGCAACATGGTGCGTCACCGGCAACAAGGTGGAGCTCCGGGCGGACGTACTTGTGCCCGGGTTCGCGTCTCGCAAGCTCGGCCAGATACCGTGCGAGGACGTTTCGATACGCTTCCCGATACCGGAGTGCTGGATCTATCTGTTCCGTGTTGAGAAACACTTCCGGTCGGTATATTAGACGTCGAGTGGCTTTGCTCACGTTTAGCGTTTAGCTCAGGTTTTGCTCACGTTTTTACTCACTCCATTCTGTAGGTACGGTTCGGTGAAATCGGCTCATCGACGCACGGGCAAGATCAAGGGCATTGAGCGCATCCTCGGCACGGTCGACACGCTGCAGGAATCACTGATCGAGGTCACATCGGGACAGGCAAAGTATGAACATCACCATCGGGCGATCGTATGGCGTTGCCCGCGGCTACCGAAAGAGGGACAGGGCGCGTACACAACCCACCAGCTCGTATGCCGGATGGCCCTCACCAGCTTTGATCAGATCCCGGAGCAGCTGGCACCGTACGCATACGTAGAGTTCACGATGCCAGCAACGCAGGCCTCCCACACGACCGTTCGCTCGGTGAGTGTGCAGGATTCGGAGAGTGACGAGCCGCCAGAAAAGTACGTGCGCTATCTCGCCCGCCACGAGTATCGGTAAGTACCCGTCGGAGCATGTCCTTGTTCTATATCATTAACGAACACCTTCAATCGGTTTTGGTAGTGTTGGCATCGAACACACCACTGGTGAGTCAATGAATCCCTACCTGGCGGCAACGACCGTCGCTAAGCAACCTATCCAGGAGGAACAACCGATGGCTACGACACCTATCGCACCTAGTGATTCCGATTCAGATTCCAACTAAAACAATGAAAAAGATTGACGTACTCATATACCTATACTGAATACTCAAGCCTTCGGGTTTCTAGCATATGAAATACATGAGAGACAAGAGAAATATACCGGCACCAGGTGTTCGGGAATGCGCGCATATACATACAATATAAATACGGAACAAAACCTATAGCTGTTATTGAATTATATTAGTTGGACAATAAGACAGGACGCAGGACGTGGTACGCTCGGTCGTGTTACTTCACTTCAAAGCAGTCGCGAACTATCTGTGTCAGGCAGCCATTATGTGTGTTTGTTTGAGTGGAAAGTCTCAGTTGCAGAGTAAGATATTAATTAGGCAGTACTAGGACGCGTAATCATTCACTCATACGAAACACACATATAGGTGAACAAGCTCTATTAACAGATGAGAGATATGATTCTCTGGGTGTGTTTTGGAGCTCAAGAAGTGTTACCCGTTGTTTGCGAGTTCCCTATTCCACTAAAAACGTTCTACAGTTTGCTACAGCTTCACGTTTATATTCCTTCGCGGACATACTGTCTATCGAAGTGAAAATACGGTAACTTTCTCACCGTACATATGGCAAAACATCAACGTCGGTGTTAGTACATAGTAGAGCACATAGTAAAGCATATACTAGTATTATTGAATTGCATCTTTCCTTCTTCCGCGCGACTTCAAATGAGCGTCCGCCGACGACCAATGCGTGTTGGTTCCGCATACGTTTAGAAACACAAATACTTTACGGCGGTTGAAATGCTAGCTTAAGTTCTGATTAGGTTTTGTTTTATTACGCTTGTTTAGCGGTGACATATCATATTAGACATTCCAACGCGTGCTGGTACACACAAACATACTCACTTTTAGTCAAAGTTCCTTTATATTGACCAGACGGCACCAGTTGCTCTCCTTCCAAAAAAGGTACATTTTATTCCGTGTCATTCCGTGTGTAAGTTTTAATAAATTAACGCTCGCTCCGGTTCGAAAGATCCGAAATTAGACTCGATCGTTTCTTCGTGAACGCGAATGCTGGCACAGGTTGTTGACATTTTTGGTGTGTGGGAGAGATTATTGTTTTCCAGAGAGAAAATTATTGTTTTTAAGAAACTAGTTCAGGCGAAGCACGACAGTACCAGTGGATATATTACAGTAATTTAACAGTAGTCGAATATTAACGATAAAAACCCGGAACTTAAAATCATATAGTAAACATGATCAAAACAACGCATGTGTAATGGTTGATACATAAAACAAACGCTATCGCTATCACGGTAAAAATCGAGTAAAGAACGAAGAAACGGGAACTAAGAGAGTAATGAAAATTAAAACGAATCGAACATAGTAAGAACAGTTTAGTAGAATATAAACAACTAAAAACAGTGAGCAAATAAAATGCTGATGATATCGCGCAATAAATATAAACTGAAAATAATCCATATAGGGAAGAATACACGGGAAAGAAGAAAAGAGGAGAGTTAGAGAAGCAAACGCTGATAAAACAATATACATATATATACATAGTTATATTATATACATAAATGAGACAAAAACAAAACTAGATATATATGAAAAGATATACATAGCATATATATGCGAAATGCCATATGGTGTGTGAGTATGTTAATGCTCGTTTGATGGAACGCTTGGATACTTTAATTGTTAGCGTACGATCGCTTCGCAATAGATCATGGATGAAGAAACACATGTGGTGCACACATATATGCACACACACACACACACATATATATATATATATATATATATATATATATAT
>KI915066.1:44287-79355 GCA_000473445.2 Anopheles farauti
CAATATGGGTTTCAACCAGGCCTTTCAACTACACATCAATTGGAAAGACTAAAACGTAACATTATCCTGAATAGAATGCAGAAAAAATCGACAGGTTTGGTGTTACTAGACTCAGAAAAAGCTTTTGATACGATTTGGCATAAAGGCCTGGTATACAAAATGATTAAATTAAACTTTCCAACTTATTTCCATAGTTTTAATCTTATTTCTAAACTTATTTTTAAACTTATCTTCTTATTTTTAAACTTATTTCCTACATTTAATCCATAGTTTCATCACAGACCGAAAAAATGCGGTATACATAAATAACACCAGGTCTGAAGTTTATATCCCGGGAGCAGGTGTTCCTCAAGGAAGTGTACTCTCCCCAATCCTATTCAACATTTTTATATCAGACATCCCTAACATGCATGATTGTAAACAGTACTTATACGCTGACGATATAGCCATCGCAGCAACTAGCAAACAGGCCAAAACAATAGTCAAAGCATTAAATTTATCACTCCAAAAGTACTCTGCATACTGCACAAAATGGAAATTAAAAGTAAATGCCAATAAATCGGAAGCTATATATTTCACCAGATTTACTAAACAAAACAAAATACCCACACACCAATTTAAATTTGAGAACGCTAACATTCCATGGAAAGATAATGTAAAATATCTGGGATTAATATTAGACAAAAAATGACGTTCAGCAAACACGTGGAGAATACAGTCCTAAAATGCGAAAAACTATTTCGCACATTATATTGTTTCTTGAACAGGAAGTTCAAACTAAACTTAAGAAACAAACGTATGCTCTATGTCACTTTAATAAGACCGGTAATAACATATGCCTCACCAGTATGGATAGATTGTGCTGAAACACATAAATATAAATTGCAAATAATTCAAAAAAATTTCTTAAAACCATACTTAATGTACCACCATGGTGCAGAACCCATATCATCCACAATATGTGCAATATAAACACAATACAACAATACTTAATCAAGCAATACTTATACTATAAGAAACTCAATTAACTCTACTCCCACCAATTAACGCCTCCTTCTAATAACTTCGTATCCCTCCATTAACCTATTAACCATTTTTAGCCATCAACGTTACTTATAAACGATTGTTAGGATTTCAATTTTTTTTCTTTTATTCTTTAATTGCTCAATTCTTTGCTTTAGTTTGAATTTGAATTTAGTTAGGTTAACGTAGAAAATAAGTAAAGTAATTAAAATAAGTATTTTTTTTTGCATGTGAAGTGGGTTTTTATAATAAAGTTTCTCCCACTCTATATTACATCACCTATAAAGGTATACTAAGGTAATCCCAATTAGCAATGCTATCTAAGATTCAGGAAATAATGAGGAAAGACAAATTATCGAACCCATTATGTATTATTTTTGTAGCTGTAATATTAACGATCTAATTTACTTCAATAAACCACTACTACTACTACTACTACTACTACAGCTTGCTTAAGTATGGTAAGAATCTATCACTACTCGCATCAAACGGCGCAGCACTCGTAGTAAACTGTTTTCCTTCCATCGTCAGGGTTTCTTCTCGAAGGAATATAATCGCCACACGAGCTCACTAGAACATTGCCTTCCTTACTGATGTACGGATGTATTACTACTGTTGGATTTAAGTATCATTTAGCTCTAGTTCTAGTTCTACCTTATGCATCGCTAGAACAGTGTTCCCGCGCTAGCCTATAAGGTACCCATAAGTCGAATGAAAAGAGAGAACACACATACCTTTGAACTTGGTTCTTGGAGTTTATCCGTGATTTACCCAGTTGCGTAATCACTCGAAAGTCCTTAACGGGTACGCAGCACTCCCACGGTACAATCGGAACTTCAGTTCGGTTTTTGGTTTCCCTTCCTTCCCCAGTGTGTACGCTGGTTAGTTGGGATAGTCCGTCAACCAGTGTACCACACACTCCTACACCACCCCATTCTTTCCCTCTTACCAGCGGCACTCTTGGTCGGCATTGTCCACCAGAGTGTCCAACTTCCTTACCCTCCCACGTACCTCCATCCCACCAAAATCAGCAAGACACGGTAACCGCGTACCGCGCCCCTCCATTTGGTCCTTAGAACCGGATACGAAATCGCGCAAAGGTTTCGGCGTTTCGCGTGTGTGAGTGCGTATCACTCACACAATCCTTGAATACGCATACATTCAGGGATAAATATACGCGTACGTGTGTAAGTGCGTATCAGCTTACACAACCGTCAAGTGCACTAAATACTGTACAGTAATCTACAAAACAACGAACATTCAGTGAAATGGTTCCTGTTCGTTCCTGATCGTTCCTAATCGTTCCTGATCGTTCTTGATCGTTCCTGATTGTTCCTGTTCCTGAATTTTCCTGTATTCCTGTTGTGACGACTGGTGGTTCTTGCTCGTTCCTGACTACAATTGTTCCTGAATCGGTCGGTAAGTATCTGCCAAGTTAAGGATAAGGGTGAGGGAACAAGTCATTCGTTGTGAAAAACCACTATGAGCATAATACCGATAGAGCATTCACCAGACGGTGCGAAGAGGAAGGAAGTCCAGAAAAGCGACGAAAAAGCGTTCCGTGGGTTAGAAGAAGAAACTACCCAGCCATCGAAGGCGTTGATACGGACACGCTTAGCAATGATTATCGAGCAATTCGAAGAAGAACTCGTTGAACTCGAAGGTGCTTCCTCCTGTTATATAGTTCCTGCTGCTAGAAAGCGAATAGAAGACATGGCTTCAAAATACAGCGAGTTACAAGAAACGCTGTTTGAAGCAGGCACGTTTACGCAGGACGATATGAGCCGTGAACGTGTATATCACAGTCTCTATCGCAAACTGACAAATATTCTAGAAAAAATTAGTGTCAAGGAAGAGAAGCCATCGACGAGAACTATACAAACACAGCATATTCCAGTTGTGATACAAAATCCATTGCCAGTGTCACTCCCATCGTTTAATGGGAGCTATGAAAACTGGCCTAAGTTCAAGGCCATGTTCCTGGATATCATTAGAAAAAGCAGCGACAGTGATGGTGTCAAAATTCACCATTTAGACAAGGCGTTAGTCGGTTCCGCGGCTGGAACATTAAACAGCAGTTTAATGACAAACATCACGTTCGAGCAAGCGTGGAAATTCGTGGAAAACCGATTCAATAATCCGCGGGTGATTGTTAATGAGCACATAAAGGGATTATTAAATATGCCACATGCTCGAACCGAGTCTTCTGAGGAATTGAGAGCACTACTCAAAACCTGTACGCATTATATAAATGGTTTAAAGAACATGGACCAGCCAGCCGATGGATTGAGCAAGTTAATCATCAATTATTTGCTAACCTCTAGATTTGATCCCGACACTCCAAACAGTGGGAGAGAACCCTCTCTCAGGGAGAATTTCCTGACCTCGATGAAACAATCATCTTTTCGAAAAAACCCAATGCGAAGTGTTGGAACGATGCAACCCAGAAGCCAATACAAGGCACAATAAAGACACTCGCGCGCACGTTGCGATACCATCGCCGCACCCTTCAGTTTCATCATCTAATACGCCTGCTAAGTGTGGTATTTATTCAGAAGTGCATTGGATAGACAAATGTCCATCATTTCTGGCATTAACAGTTGATGAGAGAATCTCGCGCATACGGCAGCTAACACGGTGCAACAATTGTCTGGGCAAAAATCATACAGTAAACAGATGCAAGTCCAAATACACATGTCGTAAATGTAAAAATAAGCACCATACACTGTTGCACAAAGAACATGTAACAAATAACAATACTCCAACAACAATATGCATGCAGAATGCCGTAACTCAACCAACAGTTTTGCTCGCCACAGCCATAGTTTTCGTGGAAGACACCACGGGTAAGAAACACCCTGCTCGAGCACTTCTTGATAGCGGATCACAGTCAAATTTTATGTCGAGTAGGTTGGCTCAAATGCTTCGTTTGAAAAAGGTGTCTGTAGAAATTCCTGTAATTGGAATCGGCGGTAACATCGACAGCCACGTGCGCAATAAAATAGTTACAACTATACATTCTCATTGTTCGAAGTACAATACAAAAACAGAAATGTTAGTTCTGACGAAACCCGCTGCAGATTTGCCTGGAAATAACATCGAAATTAATAGCGATCAAATGCCATCCTACATAACATTAGCTGATCCTAAATTCAATTGCTCTTCGAACATTGACTTCATAATAGGAGCCGAACACTACGCTGAGATCATCAAAGGTGGGCACCTTAACCTCAACAATGGTATTCCCACATTGCAAGAATCAGAACTAGTGTGGTTAGTTAGCGGAAAACTATCATCTTCAAAGAGCAATACACCAATAGTAAGTGCCGTCTCAATCACACCTATAGACGAATTAATGCAGCGATTTTTTGACATCGAAGACCTGTCCGCAAATGAATCCGAGCATAACTGGACCGAAGAAGAGAAGTGTTGTGAAACGACGTATAAAGATACCACAACACGTGATGAACATGGAAGGTACATGGTTTGGTTGCCAACGAAGCCAGATCGTATAAACGCTTTAGGTAACTCTAAACCAATGGCAATTCGTCGTTTTTTGGCACTAGAACGCAGGCTTCAACGTGAACCAGATACTCGTACTGCTTACGTCCAGTTCATGAAAGAGTATGAACAATTAGGTCACATGAGTCTCGTAAAAACTGACGCTGAATCACATCTACCAGAATACTACATTCCACATCATCCAGTTCTAAAGGCAGAAAGTACAACGACAAAATTAAGAGTAGTATTCGACGCGTCCGCCAAATCAACTTCAGGATATTCTCTCAACGACGTTTTAATGACTGGACCAACTATTCAGCAAGAATCCATAAACATTCTACTACGCTTCCGAACACATTTGATTGCTGTCACAGCTGACGTTGAGAAAATGTACAGACAGGTTTTAGTATCAGGAACAATCAGGAACGATCAGGAACTTGATTGCTGTCACAGCTGACGTTGAGAAAATGTACAGACAGGTTTTAGTCCATCCTGATGATCGATCACTGCAAAGAATTTTATGGAGAGAATCTCCAGACCAGCTCATAAAAATATATCAGCTTATCACAGTAACCTACGGAACCTCATCAGCACCATTCCTCGCAGTCAGGACACTGAAACAATTTTTTTGTGACCATGGGCATGGTTTCCCGAACGCTGCATCGAAACAAAACGATTTTTATGTGGATGATTTTGTTTCAGGAGATGATTCAATCGAAGCTGTCGAACAGCTGTGCACAGAGTCAACGCAACTGCTAGCCAAAGGAGGTTATATTCTTCGTAAATGGACTTCCAACAATTCAACATCTTTATCAGAGCTCGATAACGCTCAGCTTGCAATTGATGTTGTCAATGATGCCAACACACACGTATCTACATTGGGCAACATTTGGCGGCCAAATCCAGATACCTTAAGTATCAAAGTGAAATTCCCAAAAAATTAACAAAAAGAACAGTCTTATCATATATCGCCAAAATATATGATCCGACAGGCATTATAGATCCCGTAAAAGCATTGGCCAAACAAATAATGCAACAAATCTAGGAGTTGAAGAATACGGATTCCACAACTACGTGGAATTGGGACAACGAGCATCCATTACCACTACAACGCACTTGGATCAATTTTCAGGAGCATCTTGAACCTCTTCGCGATTTACGCATCCCACGAGCAGCACGCAGAGGCTTATGTTTAAATGTTCCAAACATTCAATATTGTACTGACTTACATATCGAATGACAAGATATTCTTTGACATAACACATACGGGGACGATACAGACTACAGTTGAGTTGAAGTTCTGTAAATGCACGGAGTTCTATCCTGTGTCTACAATTGTGGATGGTAGAAATACATATGAGCTATATATACTTTCGTCTAATTACACGAGTTATCTAGAGAGTGGATTCATAACACGGTTGCAATCCTTGAGAGATCTGTCAGACAAGCTATCCAATCACTACAGCGGTGAACCAAATAAGGTGTATCATAGCCTGTTGTATACTCTGTCAGATTACTTGAGCCAGAAGAATCATGGGTTCAGATGCCGAAGCATTCACTAATGCTTTTGAGCTTAAGGGTGAAGACCTTGATGTCTTCAATTCTCAGGGAGTTACTCCTGAAGCACTCAAGAAGCACGAGTCAGAGGGTGATTACTGCATTTTGGGTATCACCCCTGAGGAAGTTGGCATCCGGCATGCCGGAATGCAATTTAACTTTCCTGAACTTGAAGCAGAGTTCATGAAGGTGGTCCCAGACTATGGAGGGAAGATAAATAAGACCACAAAAAGTTTTGCACTTGACTTTGCTGTCAAAGTCATTTATGAAATTGGCCCGGCATCACGTCAGATTAAGAAGGGCAACACAGACAAACGCTGGAGATTCAGATTCTGTGTCAAGAAGCCACCACAAGCAGTTTTCAAAACTGTTTTTATCGCTTCGTTCAAGACTGCTGAACCACCTCTAGCCAAGCCGAAGGAAGTCAAGGGTCAGATATCTCTGACTATGAAACAGGCAAGTTTGCTGGCACAGAGCATTTTTTCTGGCGCAATTAGACTGTGCATTGCAGATGATCTGGTCCTTATAACCCCTCTGTGTGGAGCCATCTTCTCCAAGAATAACTTGGAGGAGATTGCTGACATTGGAGGAGATTGCTGAGATTGCTGCTATGTGGTAGACATGATGCTGATGCATTGGGAGACACATTAGTGACGTTGTCTCAGAGCTGCCAGAGTGGTGGTCATTATCTGACTGAGTTTAACTGTGCAGTGGCAGTGGTTGCAGCAGTCTGCGCCACTCGTAATATGTCCGACCCCAAGGCCAGAGATCAGATAATCACGAAGACATATAAACAATATGTCGCCCAATATGTCAATATGAGATCTTTGTGCGGTCCTTAACGGGTAGCCAATCAGATACACCTTTTTGCGCTCTCCGGTTTCCTTCGATAACGTTATCGTAGCTTTTTGATATTCCCACCTATCCCCCAAGGTTTGGTCTGTTGGCATGCCCATCGGCTAAATCTTGTTCACCCATCTTCCCGTTCCTTCAAACAAAATCATTGGTCCTTCGAACCGGATATTAGGTCCGGATACAAACAGCAAGAATCTATAGCAACTAATTCGGACGTTCTGTGTATTTATTCGGAAATTGTCCTTTGTTCTGGAGTGACATTGTGTGAGTTAGTGTATGAACAATATTGAAATCAAGTGATCATAGTGCAGTGAGAAATGCCGCTCGAACGTTCACCTACAAACACGAATATAACCTTAGACACCCAGAAAATGGAACGTACATTTAGTGTTGCAGCTAGAACGCCTAGAAAATAGTTTCGTGAGTAAAACCAACGATCTGTATGCTATGAAGAGCATGGATCGAACGTAAAGCAAGCATAATCAAGTAAAACTGCCTGAGATTAAGCTACCACAGTTTGACGGGAATATACGTGACTGGCCTGCGTTCCGTGATGCATTCAAATCCTTAATTGATGCATCAGAACAATTATCGACCTGCGATAAATTAAACTATCTCGTCGCATCGGTGTCTAAGGATGCTCGACGGGTCATCGAGGCGATAGACATCACATCGGCAAATTATTCAGTTGCGTGGCACTTATTATCGGAGCAATATGAAAACACGTATATCCTGCGAAAGGCCTACATCGATGCACTGTTTGATCTACAACCGCTAAAAAAGGAATGCCCAGACGCTCTGAACAGGCTGTTGGATGAGTACGACAAAAATATCCGGATGCTGCAAAAGGAAGGCGAACCAACGGAATCCTGGAGCACTCTGCTCGTATTTCGACTTTGCTCGCTACTCGATCCCAAAACACTTCGTCAATGGGAACTTCATAGAAAACCAAAGGTCGTACCGCAATACAAGGAAATGTTAGAATTTCTTCGTAACCACACTCATATTCTGAGTTCGATCAACAGAACAACAGGCACACATTGCAGCAACAGTAAACTGCATATTCCAACAAGCCAACAACATAATGTGCACACTACGATCAACGTGAAAGAAAAATGTGTTTTGTGTTGTGATATGAAAAATACACCATTCCGTTGTGAACGATTAGTGAAAATTAATGTTGCAGAACGAAAGAAGTTAGTGCAATCCAAGGGCTTGTGCTTCAACTGTCTTTCACCAAATCACAAATTTAGTAGTTGTCTATCCAGCTGTTGCCGAGTTTGGGGAAGTAAACACCTCACCATGCTGCACAAATCAATATCAAGTGATACAAGTGCTTAAAACGTCCCACGCCCAGTGTTTCCCCACAATCCCTCACTGTTGTGGCAACGTGATGATTAACGTTCGGGAACTGGGGCTGATTGGAAGCAGATAATAAAGCTAAGCGTATTGTAGATTCAAAATAAGTGTTCGGTGTATAAAGTGTACCTGCAACCGTGCGAACATAACACTACTCAAGGAATGCTACAAACAGCTACATAACACTACAGAAAACTACTCTCGGATGGGGAGTGGCTAGAAGAGCTAAGTCTGAAACACATACATCGGGTGCATCAATCGTTGGTCATCAATCGTCGCATCCTTGCTTTGGAACGCAGATTATCGCGTAACTCATCGCTACAGGCAAATTACAGTAAATTCATCAATGAATATTTAAAACTTAATCATGTGACAGAAGTGGAAGATCGTGAAGCCGTAGCTCACTTTCGGTCATATTATTTGCCTCATCATTGCATTGTTCGCATTGCATTTTTCAATGCATTGCATTTTTCTGGAATATCATTAAATGATGCTTTAATGATTGGATCAACGGTACAGGATGACTTGATGTCAATTTTGCTACGCTTCCGTTTCCCGAGATACGCCATGGTAGCAGACATCGAAAAAATGTATCGCCAGATTAACGTCCATCCCAACGATCGTCATCTACAACGAATCCTGTGGTGGACATCTCCAACTGATCGACTACGTACCTTAGAGCTGAATACCGTCACCTAAGGAACATCTTGCGCTCCATATCTTGCAACAAAAACCCTGCAAGTGTTAGCTCAGGCCGGAGCTAACACGTATCCAGAAGCTGCAAAGGTACTCGAACGAGATTTTTACATGGATGACATGATGACCGGCGTAAACACTATTTCGTATGGTCAAAGGGTATGTACTCAGTTAACAAAGCTTCTAACTTCAGGTGGCTTCTGTTTATGGAAATAGGCCACGAATTGTCAAAAAATTATCAACGGTATTCCAGCCGACCTTCGAAACGACAACACGATTTTTAATTTAGATTCCAAATCTATGATTGTAAAAACACTGCGGCTGAAGTGGAATACTGTTAACGATACGTTTTTATTTGATATCCCGAAATGGCATGAAGATGAAATCATCACCAAACGTATCGCACTATCGGATGCATGCTGATGCTTCAGAACTAGCCTATGGAGCTGTTGTTTATATCGTATCGACCGACAGCGCGGGTAACTTATCAGTAAATTTGCTATCAGCAAAATCCAAGGTAGCACCATTAGCTGATTTTCGCAAACAGAAACGAGTCTGTATACCCAGATAAGAATTATCAGCAGCTTTATTACTATCGCACCTCTACGAAAAGCTAATTGAAGCCCTTAAACTTCAAATTGAAACCTTTTTTTGGTCAGACTCCACTATAGTAGTTCACTGGTTGTCAGCTAATCCATCCCGTTGGAAAACCTTCATCGCCAACCGGGTTTCTGAAATACAGCACATTACCGAAGACAAACCTTGGGGCCATGTTCCCGGGAAGGAAAATCCGGCTGACATTATATCACGCGGAATGGAGCACAGCTAAACAACTCTGCTTTGTGGTGGCATAGACCACAATGGCTTACTCAATCTAAAGCAGAGTGGCCCAAGTTGCATCCCGCCGAGCATCAAAAATTGGAAGTCGACGACTTGGAAGAACGACATGTATCGCTAGCTGTTCAATCGATACCGCCCAACCATCTATTCAGTTTGCATTCAACCTATGTGGGATTACAACGCCTGACCACCTGTATAAGGCGCTTCATCTAGAACTGCAATCCTCACAACCATGAGAGACGTCGACTATCGCATTTAAATTTAGTGGAACTAACTGAAGCCACTAATTGTTTAGTTCCTTTAGCACAGAGTGAAACATTCAGATCAGAAATCAACGACATATCAAAGGGTAAGCCAGTCAATCGCAACTCTCCGTTAAAATCTTTGTCTCCGTACCTCCAAGATGGTCTGCTACGAGTGGGCGGATGGCTTCGACATGCTTCTATTTCCGAAGAAAGTAAACACCCATACATCCTACCAGGCAGTCATCCGTTGACGATGCTTATTGCGACACATTATCATCGCTGCTTCCATAATGCTGAACCACAACTTTTGATAGCCAGCATGCGTGAGAGATTTTGACCGTTGCGCGAGCTAACAAACGTACAAAACAATATAATACATTAAACGTTGAGTCAGCTTAACTACCCTTTGAGCCACTCAGCATTATCCGCACGCTTGGTTACTGCACCGTGGGAACGATGCGTCGCTGTACCATGGGAACCATGCTGCGTAAGCCATGATCGAATTACGCCCAATCGGTCATTGGCATACTACAACACCCTTCCTTCCCGTTGTAAAATCTTAGAAAATATAGTACTCTACGTTTAACCGCCAACTGAAACGGTCATAGCTCTATGCTCCGTAAAAATCACGTCCGAACGTCGAAACCCGAAAAAATTTTTTCGAAAAAGTTAACTTGCGCAAAAAACCTTGCCCGAAAAACAGTGTTATCCACCATCTACGCTGCAACAAATTATGGGAGATTTACCAGCTGAAAGAGTAACGCCCACGTTACCGTTCCTGCGAACATGTGTCGATTTCTGTGGTCCAATAACCTACAAACCTTCACACCGCAGAAAGGCTCAACACCTCAAGGAATATGTTTCCATTTTTGTGTGCATGGTAGTAAAAGCCGTTCATATTGAGCTAGTTGCTGATTTATCAACAAATTCATTCCTTACTGCTCTACGAAGATTCATCGCGCGTCGGGGAAAGCCTGCCATCATCGAGTGCGATAATGCCAAAAATCTTTGTCGGAACTTCCCGCGAAATTAAATTGCTGGCCATTCAACGAACAACAGTGGCAGAGCGACATTGTCGTAAGTGTTTCGACGAAGGAATCGAATTTAAGTTCATTCCACCGCGCTCACCTAATTTTGGGGGACTTTGGGAAGCCGCGGTGGAATTCTTCAAATCACATCTTCGACCCAGTCTCGGAAATGTAAAGCACATTCCAAAAGAATCGATGCAAATAATGATTCGCACATTCCTTTACAGAAATCGATGCAAATAAAAGGAAGAAGAAGTAGAATACAATCAGAAGGTAGGTGGCATGTAGTTTTACATACCCTCCAAATAATTAATCGTGTATAAATACTTGCGCGAGAGGGACGGATAGAACGGAAAATTTATTTTCAGGAACGGATACCAATTCAAGTAGGGGTGTAATTGTGGTAGTGATACCTATTAAAAAAAATTAGCCTTTACCTTGGCACCTTAGTAATCTATGCATGAGTTAGTAACTTGAGGATTACTTGCTCCAACTCTGCAAATAAGAATACCACACACAGTCTCAAGAGAAGAACAGTGGTGCTTAGAGGGAGACAGACAGTATAGATCAACTCAGCCCTTTCTGTTAAGAATTCAAGCCAGGCAACTCTAAACTGGCAACTGTCAAGTGCGTTGATGAAAATAGGAAGAAAGGGAAGAAGAGGAGGAGTTGTTCTGTTCGACTGATTGCAAAGAGTAGAGTGTCCGATAAAATTACAGTAGCGTACCACGAAAACACGTTTTAACAAAAGTTTTCGTCACATATTCAAGAAAGAAACATTTTGGTCCTTCGAACCGGATATTATTGACTGGCGTAAAAAGTATAACATTGCTGACGAGAGTTTCACAGCGACAAAGCGCGTGGAATCTACAGTGGCAGTTTGGGCATGTGTAGAGCTTAGTAGTAGTGAAGTACAGTGTTCGTTAAGATCAATCGTGGTAAAACGCGTAGATTAGCTAGAAGGTGAAATTAAAAAATGACATAGCTTCAGTGTGCATATCAAAGAACCCGTAGTGCTGTGCATGAGCGACGATCGCAGCAGTACATACATCGAACGTTAAATTTGTGGAACGTATTTGGTGCTACCAGCGGTGCAGTTACAGTGAGCGGAATCATCGGATTCACATGCACAGACAGTAGCAGTACAATCGGTGAACAAGATATCTGTGACGAAGAACAAAATGCCGGTCTTGCCAAGCTCAAAGAAAGAAGCGGCTGCTGAGAAACAAGCAACGTGCCATGCAGAGCAGCATGTACAAAGCGCTCCTAGCGTCGCATCCGTAAACCCCGTAATAATAGCGGTTTCAGAACCCGAGTTTGAAGGTTTCGAGTCAATGAACTCTATTGGCAATGACGGGTCGGCAGAAAAAAGAAAGCGAATGCGGAAGCATATTGAGTAAAAACTTAAACGAATCGACAAAAAAAAACATTACAGGATGCCAAAATAACAGATGAAGCATTGTTAAAAGGGTGTGCGACACGTTTGTCTATATTAGCAGCGGAATACGACGCATGGCATACCAACAGCATAAATTCGTCTACCACGGCTGAATTTGAAGAAGAAGAAAAAGAAGAATTTGCGACGTTCGAAGAACGCTATTTCAAGCTCTCGTTAGAGATTGAAAGAAAGTTATCTTCAAATACGGTGTCGGTGTCATTTAATTGGACTAATAATGCTTAAACCCAAGCTCCCAGAACTACGCCTCCCAACTTTTAATGGAAAATTGGAAGATTGGATACCTTACAGAGATGCTTTCGTTAGTCTTATCGAAAGTAATCATTCATTGTCGGACGTAGATAAGCTACGCTATTTGAAGAGTTATTTGGAGAAGGAAGCCCTCAACATAATAGATGATATAGAAATTACGGAAGTGAACTACACAGTAGCTTGGGAAATTTTGAAGTCAAGATACGAGAACAAAAAGATTGTAGTGAATCGATATCTTGACGGATTATTCTCTATTCCACCACTAAGGAAAGAATCTTTTGAGGCATTGACAGCCTTAATAGACAAATTCGCTCGAAGTGTAAAGATGACGAAAAAAATGGGTTTGGCTACAGATGGCTGGAGCGAGTTGCTAGCACATATGGTGTGTGCCAAATTGGATATGGGTACCCTGAAGCAGTGGGAGTCCCATTATAGGTCAACAAATGTGCCTAAGTATGACAAGGTCATGACTTTCCTAGGTAGCCACGCAACTATTTTGCTATTTGTGTCGCAGGAGAAGGGTCAATTTGGAGAAACTTATAAAAATGGACGTAGATCAAATCACCGAAACGATGTCTACAGTGTGGTGAAGCAAAGCCTGAGTGAGTGTTCATTTAGTAGTAAAAGCTCTTCACACTCAGCGTATCATTGTGAAGAATTTCGCAAGGCGTCAGTCGATAAGCGACAAGAATTGGGTGAGAAGGGGAAAATTATGCTTGAGCTGTTTGTCAGCGGGTCATCAGCGTAAGGATTGCTCGTCCGGATCCTGTAGAGTTTGTCAACGAAACCACCATACTATGCTTCACAAATCAATTGCTACAAATGACCCCTCATCTCTAATATCAACGACATCGATAAAAAGGAGCTCCAGTGACGAAGAATGCGTGCCTATTTCCGTTGTTCAACATTGAGCATGCAGCGTTAACTTAGAAACCATTCTTCTACCAACGGCAATGGTTAAAGTGGTAAATTTGGATGGAACACACATCTGGACCAGAGCTTTGCTGGATGGAGGTTCTCAAATCAATCTTGCGATCGAAAGATTGGTACAACGATTTAGAGTACAGAAGATGAACGAGCATCATCGGTTGGGTGGAAAAGGGAAAGCGCAACATTCTTGTCAGCATTCCGTCCTCATGTCTATTCACTCTCACTGCAGCAACTTTAAAGCGAGCTGGAAATTCCATGTACTAAAGGACGTGACATGGGATCAGCCTTCGCATGCAGTCAGAGAATTCATTCAGGCATTCAGAGAAGCTAACATTACCCAAGAGACATTAGCAGATCCACATTTCTATGAGCCAGGTACAATCGGTCTTCTCATTGGACGAGAATACTACAATGATGTACTACTTGGCAACATTCTTCGAATTAACAGTCCGAACCTACTACTTCAGAATACTGAGCTAGGATGGGTAGTATCCGGATCGGTAAACCATGGCGTAATGAAACCTTCCTTAGTGCTCAATATTATGACACTAGTGGATCAACTCAGTCGGTTTTTGGAATTAGAAACGTGTCATTCATCAGAGACTTTGTCTGTCAAAGAAGCCCAATGTGAAGCCGATTTCGTTCAAACTAACACAAGTGACCACGAAGGACGTTTTGTAGTAGCCTTAACTAAAAGGTTAGGAACTTTTAAGACGATTTAAACAACCCTGTTGATCATAACCTAGTTAAACAAAGGCCGTTGAGCAGCCTTTCTCTTCTTCATCGCTATCACTTGCTACACTGCAGATTGGCGAATGTAAAACTGTGGAAGGAGAAGAAGAAATTGACAAAATCATTTTTGAAAGATTGACATTTTGGAATCGGCTATGGTTTTGGCCAACATCAACGAAGAGACAATTAAGGTAATCATATTCAAAATGACAGCGGGTACCAGCCAAGTTGCTGGATATGCTGGACAACACACCCAACAAAAACGATCCCGACCGAGTTCTTCAGCCATAATCGAACGCAATCCCTCGTCTTGAAGCGTACTTTGGTTCGCGAGATTCTGTTATGCTCCAACAACATAAGTTCCGGTCGATATCACGATATGCGGAAGAACCAGATTTGAAGTACGTGTGTCGTGTATCAGCTCTTGCACAGCTTTACGGGTACGTCAACGATCAACTTGTTGAAACGGTGGCTGATGTAATCCAACAACACGCAAACAACCGGAAAGTGCGAGACGTTGCCTGGAAAGCTACCCGTAAAGGAAGCTCATTACAGGAGCTAATGGACTGGGTTCGCAGCATTGAAATTGAAAGGACCAGGCAGAAAATATATTTAACAAGAACCATCCTAGGGAGGAATTGTCTCGTGTGATGGCGGTGTCCTATGCAGACTCTCGATCCCAACGTAGATCAACATTTGATCGCAGCGGTCGAGGGCAATTCTCACGGAATCGAGGGAGATTGCAACGTTCTCATATGGCCACAAACCCTGTTGGCGTTGCACATGTACGAACCATCGTCCGGACAGATGCTTCGCCGTCGATAAGATGTGCCATTTGTGCCATACAAAAGGGCACATCCCAAGAGCATGCACATCATATCTAGCGAAACGTGGAATCAGCGAAGAAGGAGAAAATATTCCGGTATCAAAATCTCGGAGAATTTCAGTTCTAGCGACTGAACCGGAAAAGAATATTCAAATAACACCATAATTATCAGTACACATCGTCACGAAAATTGTAAGTAAAGACACTTTTTGCCAACGGAGCAGTAATTCACAGATTACAACAGAAGATAAAATAAGTACCAATATGATTGATCCAGTCGCATCATCATCTAAGAGGATATCAATTGAAGTGGATGCAATACACGAGCAATTTGTGATATGTTCACTGGACCTTCAGGGTATGGAAAACAACGGTTCGATAACAGGTTCGGTTGCTGGTATTACAGTAAAATTTCTGTTACCGATCAGCTCCCTGTCAGAGTGCACCTAGTGGAAAGTCACCAGCCCAAGTTTTCAGCGACATTCTCCCTTCCATATCTCCTCCAGCAGGAGTTACCAATAGTCTTGCTGACAGCCACGATTAACCACCACCCAAGCGATAAAAAACGCGCAAATAAAAAATATGTATACATATATAATATAATTACTTCGGTACAGAGTTGTTCGCGATATCTTAGAACGAGACTGATTTGTTCGTCTTGATCCTAACTTTTATACTATTGTTAACGGAGGAACGAATTTTCGGATAGTAGAAATAGTTACCAGATTCGATGTTCTTTTTCGAGAGGCGGCGAAGAACACTCTACATTCATTGATTACATTTTGTGGGATCGGATCAAATCCCATCCGATCGCGTTTTGACAATTATAAAAACATTATTATAAATCGCGTTATAAATTATAAAAATATAACAAAAACATAACATAGTGCGAACATTCACCAAACAAACCACCCCCTAACACTTTGGTTTTTAATTTTATACAGTACAACGATTCGATGTGGGAGGTTTGGTTTCTATTTCGATGTCCTCGGATATTTTATATTTTCGAGTAATCAGCCACTCAGACCTATTTCGGAATCACTGTCTCGGGGAAAGAGGGGAAAAAGGGAGGGGGAGGAAAAGAGAGTGACCGGAAGCGCGTAGGATGTCACTACATCGCTCAAATTAAATAACTTAGCCTCCACGGTTGCAGCGCGGTACACTACTGTTTGGAACGTTGTATACCAACGAACGATATATACCATACGTATACCACATCTCCCCCGTAAAAAATTAAAAGTATTTTAAAATTGTATACAGTTTTGAATACTTTTCATGCTTTTATCAAACGGTTCACATGTGTAAGTTATTTTATTTATTTATTTATTTCTTTCGTGCTTGCCTCAAGGGCTATGCATCGGCTCTATGTACAGACAGTTAAAAGACACTTAAAGACTAAATGAGGAGGCAAGGAGGATGTACATAGTATAGGATTACGATAAGGAAGAGAGGAGACGGGATCGAAAGCAGGAGAAGGAGATGTTGTGGTCGAACAGATCACCTGACAGGTTAAATTCTGAGAGCGCTCGCAACCAAGGATCGGACATTGAGAACTGCGTGCGACGGAGGGGAATGAAAAACGGGGGACGAATACGTAAACGACGGGATGGGATATAAAAGGGAAGAGCAGCCAATAGAATGGGGGAATCTACATTGGTGTAAGCGACAATAATGATTCAACGATCATGGATCAATTTCAAACCCGGGCACTCAACGATCACGTGATCGCTCAAGAACAAAATCACTTCAGAACAAACGCACCGCTATGCGCGCCATAAACATGTCAAAATGTGTCGAAACATGTCGATATGCGCTCAACCCCAATGCGTCGTTATACGCTCGCTCAAGAACAAAATCACTTCAGAACGAAAAGGTGAAAACATTGAAAGAAAAAGTGAAAACATCGAAAGAAAAGGTGAGAATAACGAAAGAAAAAGTGAAAAGGCGAAAGAAAAGGTGAAAACATCGAAAGAAAGTAGAGACTTTGTGCAGTAAAGGTGAAGTGCATAAAGTACCCACTGTGAACTCTTAAGTAGTGAACCACAAAGGGATCATACCAGGAAGGACGAGGCTAATCACCAGGAGACTCGTCAGGCAACGGAACAGGGTCGTAACAAGTACGACCATATCACAGGTAAGTGATAAGCTTAAGACCGAAGCCAAAATAAAACAGGCTTAAGGATGCCGGTCACGTTCACAATTAACGAAAACGGCAGTTGCCGGCTGTGTCATCAAGAAGACACAGAAGAAGGTCAAATGATTAAATGTACCGAGTGCGACAGATGGTTCCACTTGGAATGCGCTAAATTAACGCGCAAACCCAAACCAGAAGAAATCTGGCTTTGTTTAAAATGCCACAAAATTGAATACGAATTCAGAAGATTAAAAGATCAACATAAAAAGGAGTTAGAGGTAGAAAAAGGGAAATCGGAATAAAAACAGTGGCTACAGAGGCGGTAAGTCTTGAGTCCATGGTGAAGGATCCTAGGAGTTCCTTAAATCTATGATAGACAAAAGGGATGAACCGTCGTCCATTGAAATATTACTAAAAAGACAAGCAATGATGCAATTGCCAAGTTTCGGGGGAAATCCTAAGGAATGGCCAAAATTCAAACGAACATTTGATGACACCACAAGGGAAGGAAATATTTCCCACTTAGAAAATTTGAACCGACTTAAGCAAACCTTACATGGTACAGCTTATAGAAACGTACAACAATTATTGATGGAAGCAGATAATGTTCCTGAAATAATGAAACGTTTAGAAGATACCTTCGGGAGACCAGATTTAGTATATATGGAACTACTAAATGATCTCCAAAAATTACGAAAGGAATCTAAGAGTGTCGTGTCAGAAATGACAATTGCATTAGAAAACCTAGTTAACAATGTAAAGCTATTGGATCAGCCTGCATATCTAAATGATCATAGGTTGGTTCTGGAATTAACCTCCAAACTCCCATATCATATCCAAATTAAAAGAGCAGAATACATGGCAGCTGCTTCATCGTCACTAGACGTACAAAGATTGGATAATTTATGTGAATGGTTGAGACCCTACACAAGAACAGCGCAAATAATGGACACGATAACATCCCATACGCATCGAAATAATGTAAACCTTCACCACCACGAGAACAGAGTAGTAAGCAGAAATATAAAGGAAGGACAACGTTATCAAAACTGTTTGATATGTAGCAAACCTCACGAGACAATCAAGTGTTTCCTATTAACAAGAAAGGAACCATCAGAAAGAATAAAACTTGTTAAGGAAAAACGATTGTGCCTCAGATGCCTAAAATCAAGGACGCATTCAATAGTCATCTGTAGAACAGCAAAGGTATGTAGCGTACAGGGTTGTACACTAAAACATCATCCGATCCTCCATCGACCAACCAATAACAATCCCACTGAATCAGTACAAAGGGTAAACAACCATAATTCAATTATGACAGGAAATGAATTTATAACTTACTATCAGGTGTTACCAGTGACTCTGATAAATAAAGGCTTAAAAATTCATACTTATGCCTTCCTTGATACCGGATCATCTGTAACCTTAATCGAAGAAGAAATTGCAAATAAATTAAACCTGAAGGGCCAGATCCTTCCGCTCCGATTAGGTTGGCCTCCCTCCCTTAGGGATTAGGATTAGGGGGGGGAGTGTGACTGAGAAGCAGTGTGCGATGGTGGAAAGGAGTAGCTCTCTGGTGAGCACTAGTGGCAAGGAGAGAGTTCGTAGCCGTAAGGATAGAATGCTCTTGACGGGGAGAAAGTGGCCGACGAGGCTCCATACGAGTGATGGGAACAAATTCTCTCACTTGAATTCCCACAGGCCACGTCTCAGGTGCAAGAGCAAGCGAACGACAGGATTCGGGTAAGCGTACATTGAATGACAGAGAGCGGCGAGATGCAGAATCTACTCCGCGGGGGAGGAGAGAGAAAGCGAGAACGTCGTCTGTGTTGAGTCTGCGACTAACCGATAATCTCACTTGCTCTGGCGAAATATGGTTAGCAATTCCCATGAGATGCAACCAGAATCTTTAGGGATTTCGCTCCTGAGTCGCAGCCAAGTTCGGCGATAAAGCGCCGTTAGTGCCAGAAACTGCGCCGCGGCTCAACACAGGGGAACGACTCGCAATCCGTGCATAGAAAACAGGCTGGCCCGCTGTAGGTAACTTATTTTGAGACCTCGCCTTACCTTGAGACACCTCAAGCTCGCCGAGAGCAGAGTGCTGGCGGAGGGTCGCTGGAGCCTTGCTTGATTTCAACGGGGAGAGTAAGGAGCGCATTTCGCAGGTGAGAGGTATAATGGCGTCTTTGAGTGACGCGACGATCGAGTTTAGTGCGGACTGAAAGCCCGCCTGAAAGCCTGCATCTTGCGATGACGAGCGACGACGCAGTACTGCAGCATCGGTGCACTCAGGGCAGCTCAAGTGAAGGTTCGGATGATTGCTAAAGCTGGTCCTGATTTCAGCTGGAATCGCGGTGCAGTTAATGTGGAAAACCGCCACACAGAAACAACAGCGCGTTGCGTCGACGTCTACTGAAGCGGCTTTAGCACAGGCAATACATACCGACGCCATCGCGTAAAAGCAAGCACAATAACAAACCGTGCAGAACCCAGAACAAACCGAACGGTTTTTATACACACGCGGGACAAATAGACAGAAAAAGGTGATTACACGCACTAGTGTTGGAAAAGGTAAAAACGATAAACAAAAAATGTAACACAGAGAGAGATTAAATAACACACAAATTTCGTTAATTTTACAGAGCTACTGTTTTACAGATAAATGTTTTTACTTTATAACAATAAAAAAATACTTTTACTTGACCCATTGCTTCGGTATAGAGTTTTGCACTACGCGACTCTTTAGAACGATGCTGAACTGTTCCTGTCCCGATCCTTACTTTTATACTACTTTTCGGTAACGTCTTCCCTTTGCCTTCCTCTCTCCGTCACTGCAGCGTGCGTCTATCGATGCGTTGTTGCTAACTCCAACATAACTCGATCAACGGTGAATGTTTACTGTAACGATAGGGTTGAATGGCTGGTTTGCTGACCCAGCGGGTTGGGTTGGGTGCTGACTTGGGATCGCTTGGTCGATCACGGTGGTACAAGGATTGCTGACTTCCGAGGTCCCGGTGCTTGATCGACGGTGCTCCGATGGTTTGGATAAACCATGTTGCATCGTGTCTAATCCTGTTGGTACGTTAGACGCGATGGTCGTTCATGCAAATCGTTGACATTGCAGTTTCGATGCTGCTGGTTCTCACGATCGGTTGACGTTCTCAGTGTTCGGCCGATGTTTACATTTCGATGATCTGGATATCGTCATCGATCGACACTTATGTTGTTTACGTGGTTTAGGTACTTTATAAAATATATAATTCATAATAATTTATACTCACATCGGTTTATACTCACCTAAGTTCGAACCTTCACCCTGTTCAAATGCTTTGTACGTTTTTACGTGTGCTGTTATGCACGTAGCTATTTAGCTTACTGCGATGAGCAAGGTTACTAATTCTATATAAATACCTTCGTTCGCAGAATACGAAGACGAACAGCAGCGTTCCGGAGTTGGCTCTGATGAATGTTGAGACAATGGTACCAGCCGTTCTGAACCGGTTGTTCCTGAGCTGCTTTTTTTACCAGCAAACCTATGGAGCAGCCAATTGCCAACATTGCACCCAATAAGCCAACTATCAAGTCCACACTTAAGAGCAGATTGGAAGAATTGTTTGGGATTATGATGGAATAAATGTCAGATATTTCTTCCAGGCCGAGGAAAGTTGAAAAAAGAGTAGGATTGCTGCAAGAGACGGTGGATCAAATTAAAAACGTAGTCTACCGTCAGGAATCAGCCGGCATGAAGGATAGGACAGAGCAAAATTTCAAGCCGATCGAGACGAAACACGAACGTGTAATATTGCAAGCCAGATAACGAACCAGGACTCCGACAACAGGCTTCATGAAACCATGGATCTGGTGATTGATAAAACATTTTTAATACAACGTAGTTAGACAGGCCGAACTTCATCGACAACTACATCAAATTGAGGAAGAGCAAATTGAAGAACAATTGGGAGCGGACAAATATTTCTCCGAAAAAAAAAACAAAAGATATTGCAAGCCAGATAACGAGTTAATCAAGAAAATCAAATCATAGCCCCAGTAAAATTAACAATCAGTAAGCAAACAAATATACTTTAACTATTCGCTGACATGGGATGTACCAGGTATAACAGAATTAAGAAAGGGTTCGTTAAACAATTTTTTTAATGAAATTATCACACGCTAAAGATCATGTAGATATGATGGAAATAAGAAAGGCTCAGAGTCTCAAAAGAAATTTAGTGGATATTTATCGAATCCTACTATAATTGATAATAAATTAAGCTAGATATAATACGAATTTCCACCCTAAAAACTTGTATTTTTAGTTATAATTTTTATTCATATTTTATTAAGATTATAAATTCCGATATTTGCTTTTCCGTTATTGTTGCGGAGCGAGAACTAATCGTGCAGCTTTGCACTCGGGGTTGTACTTGTCGTGCGATAACCCGCAGATGTATTAAGTTGCTTGGTATTAGTGGCTTAGTACAGCCACCGGGAAGGTCGATGCGCCGCACTGACCTGGGTCAACCGTTTGCGTCGTTCGGATGATCCCGAGCTGGCAATCTCGCCGGACGAGAGACAAGTTCCGGCAAGCGTGCTGCTCGGGTGTGTGTTCTTGTTTTATGTTAATATAGACGGTATTTTACATGTTATCCTTAAAAGTGTGTCACGTGTGAAAAAGGACAATCCGAAAGCGTTTAGTAGGAACATAACAATTACAATTGTCACTTATGTTAAGTTGTATTATTTTGTAGTATATTTTTAATAATAATACATATATTTTCTATAATATAATTTTTTTTGTATTATCAGTTGAAGCTGTGAAAAACGTGTTTGTCACCTATGAACTCTGTTCCGGAGCTAGAATGAACCTGCAGAAGACGAAAGCCATAGACATCGGTCATCTAACGAACGTCAACGGGATAGTTGTACCATGGCTTGTTACGGATCTCATGCGTTTGTTGCTTGACATCCAGTTTGGAAACAAGTCATACCCTGTCCACCGTCATACCAGGGCCATCGCCACCGATACCCCCAACCCCTTCGACGACGGCTACGACACCACCACCACCACAACCACCGTTTTGGTGCTTATTTCCCCAGATTGGACATTCAGAGCCATATTGCTCGAAAGAAACTAAAGGCAGTAAATGTAAAGGAGCCTAGCGCACAGCACTGTGCCAAAATTCTGAATAAACATTTATTCACTGCACACAGGAATGGCATGACATAATCTCCTGTCCTGTCCATCGTTGTGAAGCAGGCGGAAAAGTGCAATACATGATTAATTTAAGGGATTGTTCGCTAATGTTTTGAAGACAAACCCAGACGTGAACCAGATCGCTCAGTTCGCATATGTGCAGATTTCTCTACCGGTCTCAACAGTGCATTTGAACTAAACAATCACCTTCTCCAGAGGATATTTTCAAAGAGATGGCCACCTGTAAAATATTCAGTCACATCGATCTCGATGTGATGCCTATTTCCTAGTTGAAGTCGAAGAAGAAAGCAAAAAACTACTTACTATAAACACCTATGCAATTCAATCTATAAACACTTTACAGATTCAATCGCTTGTTTCCGAGAATAAAAAGTGCACCAGGCGCTTTTCAGAAAATAATGGACACAATGCTCCCAGATATACCAAATACCTGTACCAAATATCCAGACAAAGTTAAGGTAATCATAAACATGCCTCCACCTCATGATGTGCCTACACTCGGATCATACTTGGGTGCAGTGGATTATTACGGCAAGTATATACGTGAAATCCGTATGCCAAGACAACCGTTAGATGAGCTTTTTAAAGAGGAATCAAGATTCGAGTGATCTGAAGCCTGCCGTTTTAAGGAAATCCTTCAATCGCCACTTATGCTGACGCACTATAACCCACGCCTCGCGCTATTAGTGTCAACAGGCACATCAAACGTAGGTATTGCAGCAAGCATCGCACATCGGTTTCCGGATGGGCAAGAGAAGACCATCTATCCCGTATCACGAAGTCTTACACCCGCCGAATTTCGCTATAGTCAAATCGAAAAAGAAGCATTGAGTTTAGTGTATGCAGCGACAAAATTCACCGAATGATCCACGGAAGGCTGTTTATTCTGTAAACGGATCACAATCCACTTCTGGTAATTTTTGGATCGAAACGTGGTATCTCAGTTTATACAGTATATCTCAACAGATAATTTCGGTCATGCAGACATCCTTTCTCTCCTCATCAATTCGCACGTTATGCCCGATGAAGAGTGTTAGCGGAGGATGTCTACAAGCTCAATGACAGATAATGTCATTCTTCTTTTTCTCGGATCTAAAATTGTACAACTTCTTTATCGATATAATATTTTTTTCCTAAATAAATAATCTAAATAAATAAATAAATGTAAACATGATAATAGCTATTCTAATAAGTTTCTCACTTGGTTAGTGTATATGTTGGATTCCAAAAACCATTTAAGATTTTTTATCATTTAAATTTTGATCACTCGCATTTTGGATATAGTTACCAACTGTTCTGTTGAAATTTCATTCGTGATCAAAACAAAATATTTTAATATATTAAATGCTTCTTTCATAATAGTCTTATCCTGTTCACCTAATTAGAATCGATGGTTAGTAGAGCAAATGATGAAACTATGGGATCCTCCTTACTTAAGTAAAAACGTTATTACATACAATACGTAGAGCTCCAACGTGTTGGGATATCCAATGTAAGGTTCAGTTTAGTGTAGTTCAAATACTTGTAGTGTTCGCATCGAGGTCCAGTTCACGAATGCTTTATTCTCGATCACGCTAAGTTACTCGAATACACAGTAGAATACTTACACACTATTCTTACACATACTTATATACTAATCTTAAGCTACCTAACAACGATTGCAAATACCATTCCACATACTCTTGCAATTCGCGAAGTTTTAGAGAAGCTATAGACCTTTTTTTTTAATATTTCACTATCTCTTTAACAGCATTTACTGTAGGCTGTATCGATTTACTAATAGAAATTCAAAGTATGGGCAAAACAAGGCAAGTTATCGATACGAGTTAAAATAACTCCCCGTTTCATATTTGGTGCGTTATCTGTGAGTATACCACCTTCTCAGATATATTAAATGCACTCATGAGTTTGTTTAGCCATTCAACCAAATTTTGTGAAGCATGTTTGCTATCAAATTCTTCACAAGCTAATAAGTATGATTTTAACTGAGATTCATTGTCGATATAGAGTATTGTAGTCGCCATGAAGTTTTCAGTTTTTGAATTGGTCCAACCGTCTGAAGTTAAACATACTGCTGTAAAGTATTGACCACTTGTAAAAGTAAACTGAAATAGAAACCAAATCGACATAATGATTTCAGAAACATAAAATAGATGAAACAGTAGAGAAGTTACCAAATTTAAAAAATGTGTTGTACGGTAATTAATCGAAAAATCAATGACCAAAGGTGATGCAGTGTATCCTTGGAAACACAGTAATCGAAGTGTATTCGGATAGCACTACACCGATTAGTTTTCTGCACAATATCTCAACAAATTCTACCAACCATTACTACCTGGTTCAGCATATGTGTTCTGCATCTCATGTCGTATACTTTATGCAGGGTTTGAAGCAAACAAGGCTTGTGTACTATGTTTCAGATATTATACTTAAAACTTAGAATCGCGGAATTGTAATTTATTTTATCAAAACGTGCGTGGTCTTCGTACGAAACTAGATGCGTTTCGCTTGGCGATTTACGTGGCCGAATACAACATCTATGTCTTAACCGAAACTTGGTTCGTAGCTCCGCAAACAGTACCCGGTCTCGCGGGGGTGGAGATCTCATCGCCTGCTCCTCCACCCTTTCCATATCACCAGTAACCTCTCCTTGCCCTAACCTTGAGTCGGTATGGGTGCGCATCAACCAACCAAATTCAAAACTGTTCCTCGGTTCAATTTATATCCCACCTTACTGTAGTTCCTCCGCAGCCGTTATTGCGGCATTTTACGAATCCTTATCCTTTCATCAGTTGGACCGTTGATCAGGCTAATTGTTTCCGCTTTATCCCATCTTATTTTAGGCAAGGTGATACGGAGTTCCTTGATGGGATGCATTTTAACAACTTGGAACAATTATGCGGGATCTCCAACGTGCGTGGTAGACAACTGACCTTGTTATTTTGCAACGATGCTTCCGGTACGGTCTGTTGTCCAGTGTGCCGGGCTCCTTTACCGATTGTTCCGGAAGATCCCTATCATCCGGCCCTCAAGTGCGAACTCCGGATCGATCCGGTCCCAACGAATCGACGGATTCTTTCCTCGTCGACGCGGTTGCTTAATTATAACATCGATATATTGTATTCTTTTGAGAAAATAATTTGTTTCCCGGAAAAGGACGGTTTGCTGTGTGGTGGTGGTGATGATGCAACACAACGCCCTGGGCAATGGTGACGCCGGATAGCAACTTGCTCAGCTTCTCGTCGTTGCGTCGTTTATCCCAACAAAACAGTTCCCGGAGTTGATGTTTTTTTTTACCGACGGCATAATGTAATTAGGCATATCGAACGAAATTACTTCTTTATCAACAAACCAGCTCCCGGAGTTGATGTTTTTTTACCGACGGCATTTTGCAGCTCCCGGAATTGATGTTTTTTTTACCAACGTCATTTTGCAGCTCCCGGAGTTGATGTTTTATTTACAGACGGCATTTTGAAGCACCCGAAGTTGATGTTTTTTACCGAAGGCATTTTGCATGTAGACATATCGAACGAAACTATTTTTTGGATAACCAGAATTTATATTTTCCCCAAAAAACAGCTCCCGGAATCGATGTTTTTTTTTCTTTTCATCTCGGACTGTATTGGATCACTACCTCCTGGTAAGTGGCCAATCAGGTCACACTTGTACTTCATGTCCCGCGTTGCGTTACTAGTCCGGTCACCAATTAAGCGCCAAATTTACATATTGGATCAACGGAAGTATATTAACTGCTTCTCAAATCAACACCGATCGGATGAGTGTCCCTCAACAAAAGATGTCTCACCTGTGGCCACGGTGACATGGACGGCGATAACCAGCACCATACAATGCTTCACATTCCCAAAGCTAGTCCTTCCAAGTGTCTTGCTAGCAGCTCCTGCTCCGTGCCGAAACGTTCCTGCTCTGTGTCTCTACGATCCTGTGCTGTGCCTATACGTTCCTGCTTCGTACCGATACTTTCCCGTCCCGTACCGATGCGTCCCTGCACCATCCCATTATGTAGAATTTGTTATAAGTAAGAGAGCGATAGCGTAACAGAGAAGGAGAATGAAACGCAGGAGAGAAATAGAGCGAAAGCGCAATGAGAATTAGTCTGTATCCAACCATTTAAGAGTAAACACGTCGTAAAGTTCCTGCATTAAACCACATTATTCCTACATGGAGACTCGTCCGGGATGAATATGTCAGTGTATGGTTAGTTATCGTTGCAAGTTGAAAGCTGAAAATTGAACATTGAAATTTGGATGCTAAAAGTTGGAAGTTGAAAGCAGAAAGTTGAGTGTTGATAAACGTTTTAAAGATCCAGGAGAGTCCGCGCTCGATGTTGTGTATCGCATGCAGTCATAGACATAGGCAATCGACCTCGAAGCAGCAAGTTTGTGTGAGTACATCGCAGACGGTGTAACTAAAGACAGTGCGCAACGTACCACGCTTTACGCATGTCAAAGTGTTAGTGCAATCAAAGAGAAGCTACTATTGTTGGAACGTGATGAGCGTAAAACGTATACCAAGGAATCAAAATTTTGCCGAATAGTCGATGCGAAGTCACAAAAATAGAAGAAGATGAAGAGGGACCAAAAGTTACTTCTACTGCTTTAGATCAATTGAAGTTATGGTCAAATTCAGGACAATTCTGGTATCAGGAAAGGCCGTGTAGAATTTGGTCTATGTAACAGAGCCATAGCGTAAGAGAGAAGGAGAATGAAGCGCAGGAGAGAAATAGAGCGAAAACACAATGAGAATTAGTCTGTACCCAACCATTAAAAAGTAAACACGAAATAAAGTTCCCGCATTAACCCACATTATTCCTACAATTATGTACCTGTTCAACGCATCGTTCATCAACTACTTCGAGCCTTTTCTCATTAACAGCTCCTAATATTTTTACCCAATCTCACGCCATCGCCATGGCACGTGACTCAACAAGTGTTAATGCTTACGTCCCTATCGCAACAGTGGAGTTGTATATGCAAGACATCGATGGGGTGTGGCATCGAACGCGATGTATATTGGATTCCGGTCTTCGGTTACCTTTGCATCCTGGGTGACTGACGTTAAACAAGTTTATGCCAAGGTAATGGCATCTAACGGTATCCACCGTTTTGACGCCGCCTTTTACGTGATACCATACCTCAGCCCGCAATCTTCTCAAACAATCCAGCACAACGCGTTGGAATTGGCACCTGATGAATTCCTCGCTTATAATAGTTTTAGTCGGCCAGGCCCGATCGACGCAATATTGGGTGCAGGAGTATGCTTCAACGCGTTTAGTGTAGGCCTGCAACGTGCTACAACGCTTCGTGCACTGATGAACTCAAACAGAGTCTCAGAGATTCTGGCTGGTGGAAGAACTTGATGACCTTTGTTGCGCACTCGAACCAGCCGGTCACCCAACGGCCCGTGCGCAACGCGTTCAACAGTGCGGACTGGCAGCTGATCTCGGCGACGCTCCAGGCGAAAGGTGTTCCCGTGGCATTGCGCCGCATCCTGCGGGAATACTTTCGCGACCGGCGGATGACCTACGACACGAGCGCGGGACCGGTGACGCGCCAAGTAACGGCAGGTGTTCCACAGGGGTTCATCTTGGGCCCTACCCTATGGAACATCCTGTACAATGGCGTGCACCGACTGCACCTTCCCCGTGGTGCGGAAGTCGTAGGATTTGCGGACGACCTGGCAGTCCTGGCCAGAGGTACAACACCTACGGTAGCAGCAGAGACAGTGGAAGTAATGATCTCCATCCTGCAGCAGGGGCACCCGGTGGTGCCGATCAACATCGAGGGCATCACGATCGGATCACGGATCGACCTCCAAGAGGTCGATACGCTACCTTGGGGTGGTGCTCCACCATCACCTGTCGTGGAAGCCACACGTTGAGAAGGCCACGTCCAAGGCTCTCCGTGCGGTAAAGCTCTTCGCGTCCGTCATGCGGAACCACGCGGGCTTTAAGGTAGCGAAGCGTCGGCTGATGGCTGGAGTCGCGGAGTCGATCGTGATGTACGCGGCAGCCATCTGGGCGGAGGAAACGCGATACCAGTGATGTAGGAGGATGCTGGCCCGAACACAGAAAACGCTGGCGAGAGGAGTAGCCTGCACCTTCCGAACGGTAAGGTACGAGACTGCGGTGGTGCTGGCCAGTCTGATCCCATACCATCTTAGAGCGCAGGAGATTGCGCGGATCAGACGGCGGCATGAAGAGCAACAGACAGCCGACGGAAGGCTGTCGAAGGAGGAGATCCGCCGACAGGAGCGCGCCATCACCATCGGCCTGTGGCAGGAGCAGTGGGACGGAGACGCTGCCGACGAAGGCGCGAGTCGCTACGTCAGGTGGGCGCATCGACTCGCCCCCGCCATTCGAAGGTGGGTCGGCAGAAAACACGGGGATATGACCTTCCACCTCAGTCAGGTGCTCTCGGGGCATGGCTTCTTCCGAGAGTTCCTGACTAGGTGCGAGTTCACCCCTTCCTCCGATTGCACGCGATGCTTGGGGGCGGCGGAGTCGGCGGAACACGTAATGTTCCACTGTCCTCGCTTCGAGGACATCCGGATGGAGTACCTGCGAGGAGTGACTCCAGACAACATCATAGATAAGCTGCTGTCATCACCGGAGGCGTGGCACGACATCGCAGAGGCGGCCAAACGTATCACTAGTGTCCTCCAGCTTTGCTGGCAGGAGGAACAGGCCGCTGCGAATGTCAACGCCAACCCCGCCTCAGCAGCAGCCATCCAGGAGGCCAGGCTGGCTGTGCAGCAACAGCAACAGGAGCGCCGTGACCACCGAAATCGACTGTGGAACCTGCGCGCGAGGGCTCGAGCGGAAGAAACTCGCCTGTCGCGGGACCGCGCGACAAGACGGCTGGCAGACGATATCGAAGAAGCGGAACGAACGGCGGATGCTGCACTGCTGGCGGAGGCGCTCAGGTCTGGGGAACCCCGACGGCGTCCGGTAAGACCTCCGACGGAGGCTCGGGCACCGCAGGTATCGCCCTTGCAGACACCACGAAAGGAGGAAGCAGCGGACCAAAACATCGGTCGACGGCGCCGAGGTGACCCTCCATCGGCGGAGGACTTAATGAGGCGACATCAGCACCGGCTGCGGATACAGCGAGAATGGCGCGCCCGTGTCCAGGCCCCAGCCGCGGCCTCCACTTCTTCCCGGCAGACAGCGACGCAGTCGCCTGCCTCCGTCAGCGGAAGAGATGGAAAGAAGGCGCGTCAAACGGCGGGTCATGGAGCGGGAACGACGCCATCGGGCATCGGCCGTCGCGCAAGATGAGCCATCATCAATGACGGCGGACGAAGTAGGTGCAGTGTTGGCAGCGGCCACATCAGGCTGCTAATGCGGCCCACATGACGTCGTATAAAAGAGGAAGGGCATCAAAATGGGTATATACGCACTTGGCAGATACACACAAAGTGCCCAAACGGGGCAAGATAAAGTTGTTCGACAATTTTAAATATCAGCGGAGATGATGAAACATTTACATAAAGAATGAATTTTGTTAAATCGACGGCCAAGCCCTCGCGGGGACGGCCCCCAACTCGGAGCTAGATATGTTTATAAATAAACTATCAGAATGTTAAAAAAACTGCTCTGGAAAAACTGATTGGCGGAACTCCACGTGAGAATAAACGACGTTTTTGATACTCGTATTAATAAAACCTGCTTTGAACCGATTCGGTGGTAGTGTTGGCATGGATACGCTCTGACAACACAAAATCGGAAGTCTTCGAGAAAAATCGAGTAGAAAAAATCCATAGTGCCACGAACCCCCCGTACCGACGAAACTGAACCCGGCAGATATCGTTTCCACAGGTCTCGCTGCCAGCAACCATATGAGCAACGAAATGACGAAATTTTGGTTGAATGGGCCGGCCTTCATCATCACAAAATGCATGTTCCATGTAAATCCATGTTCCGATGGCGACGACATCGTAGTCTTGGAGGAAGTTGATCCTTCGACCCAACTACTTGTGGCCACCGTTGGACCAGAATGTGCCGATTTGGTGGCGCAATACAAACACCAGAACTCATTTATCAAAACAAGACGCCATTCTGCATGGATGGGCAGAGCCATTCATAGCTTCAGAAGTACCTCCACTAAACTTCGTGCATCTAATAACTCAGTGGAAAGAAGAATCGGCCCCAACAAGTGATCGAGCTGGAGTACGGAGCTATACTCAATTCCAGACCGCTGACAACTGTTGACGCTAGTCCCGGATCCCTTGAGGATCTCACTCCTGCACACTTCCTGATAGGAAGAGCTTCGTTCGCTGTTCCTGCTACGGTTGCTGAAGATGACGTGGACGGTGTCAAAACTCGATGGAAGAGGGTCCAAAAATTGACACAACAGTTTTGGAATCGCTGGCAGAATGAGTACAGGGCTCAACTACGATGCAGCGACAAATGGACCAAAGGCACTCCCAATGTGCAAATCGGACACACTGTGCTGATCGGCGACGACAACCTTCCGGTCGGACGATGGCCAATGGGGATTGTCGTTAAAACTTACATAGGACCAGACGGGGTTGTACGCGTCGCCGATATCCGGACAAGTGGTGGCACTTACACACAAAACATAAGGCTACTGGCCCCTCTACCAGTTGAAACCACACATAAAAATGATGAAGAGGAACATGCGGACATTTCACTGGAACCCACGGACGTACAACATCCTTCGGCTGTGACGCGGGGATGAGCGACCATAAACCCAAAAAGTAGTTTATTTTCCAAACGATAAGCGTAAACAACTTTGATATCGAACATAACCAAGTAAATAATAAATTATGAACCACATTAACGAAGAGAAATTAATTTCTTTAGTGCAAGAGCACCGCTATTTATGGGATCTACGAGATTCCAGTTATAAAAATATAACAATAAAAAAATGTCACGGGATGTTATAAGAGAGCAGCTTGAAGTAGACGGAGCGTACTCTGAATAACGAAAATGTACGCACTTCGTAAATTTCGTTAATTGTTCGTTCAATTCTTCGTTCATTGTCTTCCGAATCGCTTCTGATGTCTCGTACACAATTTTACTAATGGTGTTGTGCACCATACAAAAGGAAAAAGACAATGATTTGAATTTAATACCTGATAATAAAAACCTGTAGATAAATAAAAAAATCGTTTAAGATAACTGGTCCAAATAATTAAATATATTAATAAATATAAAATAGACCACCATTGTGAAGGTAATTTACATCTCAATAATACATTCCTTCAATATTTCAGCCCTAGTTCCCAAAAATAAGTGGAATAATTTGCGCGATACATTTTTTACGGAGGATGTTCGAATGCAGCAGCCATCTGGATCGGGATATAGGCATTATCGATGGAAATACTTCGAGCAAATGCACTTCCTGAAGGATACTCTGGTGTCTCGACTCAGAGTTGGAAATTTGGAAGAAGTAGAAGGTAATTGTATAAAAGGTTTTAAATCTTCTATTATCCCAAATAAACTCATTACTCTGGTTTGCTAATGCCAATGTTTGTACACAGAATCTGAAGAATATTTGGAAGATTATCAGGACGCCTCTGACGAGAATGTGCCAGCCGAAGCAGTCGCAGCAATCGAGGAGTCGGAACAAACATCAAGGAATCGGGCGATACCGCGATCGGATGATCTAACTTGGAATGAATTGATAGCTTTAGAAAAAGAAAAGCACGATTTATTAAAAATCTTAATCCTAAATTTTAACATCGTTAAAAATTAGGTTTAAGTAGGTATAAGTTTATGCATAAATTCTTTAATAATGTAAGCATGAATTATTATTAAAAACCATTTGAAGTTTGAATTTATGAACTAGGAATGATGAGTGAATTATTTTGAAAAATAAAATATTTTTTATTTAATTTATTCCTGTAGCATTTCCGAGAGAGTTTAATGTAATATCAATTTGTTGTAATTAACGGTCAATTTAAATTAGTACTTGGTTAGTGATCTAGATAAGTTAGAATTATATTTTGATAACTGAACGAATTATGAACGCCAATACTGCTAGACTAGATAACTGCTCGAATTGTATATTGAACTCGAATCGACACTCGAGTAAACAATCGCAATTGTACAAGCAAACGAAACGAACGGAATCTCGGCGGAAAACTTTCTATAACTATTTTGCGAAAGAAATACGTTTAAGTGAAAATTTCTCACAATATTAATTACAAGTCATTCGGTATTGCGGCATAATCTACTTTTACTTTTCTTATTTTAACTCTTGTAACACAAACTGTTTACCAGGAGCTACACTTTGTATTAACTACACATCCGGAGTCATAACTATGTGTATGAAAAATTGTAAAACTAAAAAGAATATCTTAAAGTTTTAGAATCATACCTTAGAGTTACCATCAACCGTTCTTCCGGACAAATGTAGAGTTTGTGTGTTGGCAGTTTCAATATGAAAGGTTGTATTTTACGTAATGTGAAGTAAAACGTTCCTTTGCTCATCCTCATATACTCGAAGAACTTTTGTTTTTGTTGTAACCGATTCGGGAATAGCGTTGTTTCAAAAAGTGATGTTCCGATGCCTCTTTGTCAGCATATATCGCAATGCTAAATTTGAAGTCAAAATCAACAATGCTAAATTTGAAGTCTGATTTTGTTCTAGTGAAAGTTCAAATTTACTAGTGAAAGTGATAACGTGAATGTTTTGTTTATTTTAATCGCCTGTCAACCGCCGTGCCGTTTGACAGAAAAAATTGCTCGCGAATTGCGTGGGCAGTGACACCCCCTCGCGATTCGTTCGGCGACAAAATCGCGCGCAATGGAGCAGCGACACCAGCCTTATAGTGTACAGCGGTAGTGTGCCGCGCTGCAACCGTGAAGGCTGGGTTTCGACGTTTTTGTTTTTGAGCGATGAAGTGACATCCAACGCACTTCAGGTCACTTTCTTTCCCCGAGACGGCGATTCTGAAACATTTTTCTAAAAATCGACAAACCTCCCACAGTCCAACATACTAAAATAGTGTGTGTGCATTCTCATATCTGTATATGTATTCATTTTGACGGACAAGTCAAGGGGTAGAAACATAAATAAACTTTTGATTTTCTGGAGAAGAAGGAATCTTTGGGAGTTGTTAAAAGTTTGACGGAACTTAAAACGATCACCAAGGACGAAATTTTAGTAGAGAAACTTGCACAGGAGTCAGGACTGTTGCCATCGTCACAGTGCTGTCTAAAATGTAACAAAGACATGAAGCTAAATTTTTTTACCAAAGCTACGAAAGTAGCAAAGAAGGCAGTGACAAAAGATGGAGCGATTTTTAAGAAGCCTAAAAGCAACTCTTGCAATTGGATTTGCAAACCGACTGCTAGTGGCAGTGGCTACGAAATTACGGTCCGGACGAACGGTTTTTTCAAGGATTCACCATTATCTCTATCACAATTGATGGAGACAACCTTCGATTGGTCGCGGGACACCTTTGGTTTGGTGGTGACTCCTTAATGTTACGGGGGTGTATGTCGGTAAAGGAGGTGGTAAATTTTACGTAATTGAAAGTACAATGGATAAGTTTTATTATATAAACATGTTGATGGAAACCCTTAACGCAAGTGTGGTGTATAAATTTCTCTACTCGGGAATAGGTACGAAATTGTGATATATAACGCTCTCACTCCCGTGGTGTTCTGTTTGAGACATTTATTCAACGGTTCAGTTTGCCATAATACATTCCTTTGATGAGCTTCTTTTGGCTGGTCCGTTTATTGGTTCACTTCTGGAGTCAGGTAATCGAAAGAGGCCTACCGTACAATTTGCGCTCTTTTTATACTACTTCATGTCACGTTGACATGTCGCGCAACCTAGCTTAACGTATATGTATACAGTTAGGAACGTACAGGAGCTGTACAGGATTGAACATGTCGATCGCTACAAGCTTATCGTATACGTATACACGCAGGAACGTGCAAGAGCTGTACAGGATTCAACATGTCGATCGCTACACCTTAATCTATGTGTTCATTCAGTCGATCTATAATTCATTCCTAATTTATGTGTCTTACCCACTAAACAATTCTGGCATTATAAAACTTACAAAAATACAATAAATATTTAACATGTGGAGAAAATGGGGATAGCTCGAGAATTTGCGTTTTATTAGGATAATGATCCCACACATCAATCTTGGGTAGCTCATATGTGGCTTCTTTATAATTGCCCAAAAGTTTTGGAAACTCCCCTCAGTCACCGGATCTTAACATCATTGAGCATTTATGAGTTCATTTGAAAAAAAGTAGCGGTAACCATGCAAGTAACAAGGCACAGTTAAAAGTAGCTGTGTTAGAAACGACTGTCAAAGTAGAACAGTTCGTGATCCCGATAGCGGGATCGTAGGATTGAACAGCGTTCCGACCCGAATCTATAAAAGCGCCCGAGCAATCGAGCTCGGGG
>KI915066.1:82742-98759 GCA_000473445.2 Anopheles farauti
TTTTTTGGCTCTGGCCGCCGCTAGTGCCTAATTAATTAAAGTAATTTTAACATTCCAAAAAATTGTTGATCCTTGATTTAACAAGCTGTAAGAAATGAATGGGAAGAAATTGGACCAGAAATTTGTTCAACTTAGTGGAAAGTATGCCCAGACGTTTGAAAGCAGTGATAGAATCTAATGGGAATAGTACAAAATACTAAAAGATACTAATAAAATACTGATTGAAAATTTAGATTATTATTATTTTGTTCTTCTACTTTCAGGCGTAGTTTATTTCAACGCAGCGCAGAGTTGTTTAAAGTGCACCAGTATTGTGAAGAAGAATCTACCAACAAATCGGATGTTTTTTGATGGAGTAGGGGCTACAAAACGAACAAGTAGTTTGTTTAAGGAAAATGCTTATCCAGGTCACTGTAAAAATTCTACACCTTTAACAGACTTAGAACCTTTTGACTCGCTTCACCTGATTGATTTGGGTGTGATGCGAAAGCTTCTAAATGAATGGATGTGCGGCAATTTCGGACGACATATCAAATGGTCTGCCGAACAGTGTCGTCAAATATCCAATTTTCTCATAGAGATGCAATTACCATCTGAAATTCATCGAAGGACTCATAGTTTGATGTTGATCAGATATTGGAAAGCTACTGAGTTTAGAAGTTGTTTACATTACGCTAGTGTTGCTGTACTGAAGGACAAGTTATCAATTGAAGCACTTTATGCTGACATTATACTTCTTTTTTGCGCTACAACTTTCTTGTCGTCTCAAGTTTACAAACAATATTGGCCGTTTGCCAGACAACTGTTGGTAAATATGTAGTGGATTTTAAAGATATTTACGATAAAAGTTTCATCCACAATCTTCAACATATTGTAAATGATGTAGAACGGTTTAGCCATTTAAGCACAATTTCGGCTTATCCGTTTGAAAATAACTTACAACGTATAAAGCATCTCGAGCGGCATGGCTATAACCAACTAGAGCAGCTTGTGAATCGTTTAATGGAGTTTTTTACTAATGTTGCTCAGAAAAACACTGATTCATCTTTTCCCAGATTAGAGTCAAGAGCAGTTGAAGTATCTGAGCACATTAGACCAGACTTTATGTTGAAAATAAGTAATCGTGATCAATGGTTTATGCTTAAAGATTTGACAGTTGTCCGTTTTCAAACTGCAGTACACACAACTTTGGAATTTTTGCTATATGGCTCACAATTTTTGAAGCAGAGGAAATCTTTTACTTATCCATGTTCCTCCTATTATATGAATATTATCTCAGGGGATTTAAAAGATATTTCACCTAATTGCATTGAAAAAAATATATCAGAGATTAAATGTAAGATGGCTGCAGTAAAACTGGCAAAAAAGCGGTTATGTTCACTCCACTAATACATACGTTAACCGAATAAAACATTTGAAACAATACCACTTATTTTTGTTATGTTTTAATTTTTTTTGTTAAGGAAAGAAGTACCTGTTATGGTGGAAAGCTAATAACAAAGTTTCAGTAAGCAAATCTATAACTCGAAAAAAGGTGAATTTATCATAAATGAATTTATAAATACATCATAAAAAAATGAATTTATCATTAAAAAAAAACTATTTTATTTTTTATACTATGAATTAGACTATTTATGTTTATTTCTTTTTTATATGGCTGTGACACCTAGTTTTCCGAATGCTCATTAAGTTGAGTCTCCCGGTAGAACTTCACATTCATCGCTTCGTGCAACCTGTTGTCAGGATTTTCACTATTAATTTTTTTTATCAAGAAATCCTTAACATTATTTAAAAACTTACTCTTCCTCTAGCTGTTTTTCTACATCTATTAGTGCTTCTTCTGTTTGAATAATTTCCAACTCAAAGTTATTGGTTGGTGGACTTGGTGCATTTTCATAGACCACATAGATCGTTTTTATTTGGTCTACTGAAACTTGCAACAGCCTTTTTATCCAACGTATCGAACTTGGTCGACAGGTTCGATAAAATTTGCTAAATTTGAGAGCACTGCGAATCGGTCTTATTTTGTTCGTTGGGCGGTACCGGTAACGCGTCAGAACATGTTTGTTCATGTGTCGTTTTGATGTTCAACTCCGGCAATAATTTTTTGGATATTGAAATAGGCCAACTCCGGAACGACATGTGTCGCTGACAGAACGAATTGGGCGATCCCGAAGAAAACCGAAGCGCCGGTAGCTCGTGTACTAGAATTCCAAAACCACAAGAATACTAAACGTTACTCGGTTAGAGTAAATAGTGCAGAACAGCGCGCGCCGATAGCCACGCCTACAATATTTGCAATGCGGAAGGAAGTAAGAGAATCCTTAGGTCTTAGGCGTTTAAGCTAGGAAGAAGGGAGAAAGTTTTACGCGTTTAAGCTAGGAAGAAGGGAAGATCTCAGGCGTTTACGCTAGGAAAAAAACTAATGTTCGCTACAACAGCATACGCAAGCCGAAGGTAGCGATGAAAAAATATAATAAAAACCAGTTCCGTTCTACCCCAGAACAAGTGTTTAAGCGAAGAGATCCAATCTAGCTTCCGACTTGGGATCGCGATCCCAAGTATCGGAGAACTTTAACAAGTTTATTGCTTGCTAAAGGACATGGTGGCTCCAGAGAGGAAGATCTCAAGCTAAAACACAGGAACTCAAAGTTTCCTTGATTCGCGGATCGAAAGCCCAGCCGGGCAGGAAGAAGTCGCCAAACCGTGCAAGGAAAGCGCAACCGGACAAGGAAAGGAAAAGTCGCGAGAGCCCAACCGGGCAAGGAAAGGAAAAGTCGCGAAAGCCCAACCGGTCAAGGAAAAGAGAGGTCGTAAAAGCCAGTCGGGCATAACGAACGGACGGACGGAAGCCGACGGCCCAGAAGACCAGGAAGGCAAGGAAAGGAGGAGCGCGAAAGCCCAACCGGGCAAGCAGCCCAACAACAAAAGCATCGCGGGTAAGCTAGTGAAATCTAAAGTATTAAATTTTGTGATTCGTGACATAGTGATTTTGTGATTCGTGACGTTTGTCAAGTTAAACATGTCAAAACCAAGGCCCAAAACAACGGATTCAGAAACATCAGTTAAAAAAGCATGCAGGAAACAATAGTAAAAATAAGAAAGGAACTGCAAGATAGTCAGGAAAGGTGGTAACATGAAAGGAACATATTGAGGCAAGAAATTCACAGCAAAATAGACACAGATGGTGTATTTACGCAGATTAATGAACAGCGCGCTGCTTTCGATTCCTTAATGAATGAACATAGACAAGCCCTAGCAGAGTTAAAAAAAAGAATTAGATACCAAAACACCCCCATAGCCTCAAATGGTAATTAAATTGAAATGGTAATACGCTCGTTAGCAGATACATTAAAAAATCGCCCAAACATGTTAGAGCTACCGGAATTTAACGGTGATTATAAAGTCGATTTTTGAGAAGACAAGGTCAGAAGGGAATCTTTCTTCGACTGATCTGTTGTCTCGACTGCAAAGGAGCCCGAAGGGAGACGCAGCGTTAGGCGTAAGTCGTTTATTATTTGACCCAGAAAATCTGGTAAAACTCATGGAACGGTGCCAGGGTAGTTTATAGAGCGCTCTTGAATGATTTGATGCATTACGAAAACCCGACATTAAGTAAGCCTAAACATTCATAATTTTCATCAGAGCTCTTGATGATCTCGTTACAAATATGAAAGTCGACCAGCGATTGTTAGATGATCTGATCGATAGACTCCCAGAAGATCTAAAGCACAAATGATTCATCCACCTGCTAGAGACGGAGAGCAGTGATGGTGATGCGTAACATTAACAAATTTTTTTAATTGGCTTAGACCTGCTGAACAGCTAGCTATTATGTTAAACACTGGTTCAAACCAAACCGAAAATGTTAACAACAATTATTTCAAAGCTTCTCAAGAGCAAACTGCACCAAAATACGTTGGAATAAGATGCTACGTGTGCCAGGGGACTCATCGCGTAACGGATTGCAGCAGATTCAACGGCATGTAACTGAACGATGGGATACTATCAGAAAGATAGAATTATGTGCAAATTGTTGTAATTTTCAAAACAATGGCAAATTCCACAGTGCCGAGAAAAACACCATAGCTTGCTACATTACTCGCAACCAACGAGAAATAGTAACCGCGAATCAAACACTTTAAATCATCATAGAATGAAAAATGGTGTCCTCTACCAAATTCTTCCAATCACATTGAAACACAATGAAAATACCCTCGACACATTTGCCTTTATAGACACTGGTTCTTCTGCCAGTTTAATATTGAACGAGGTTAAGGAAAACTTAGGTGTGATAGAAATAAAAAGACCACTTGCGCTTACCTGGACTAACGGGGAAATTCACGGACGGAGGCTCGGGCACCGCTGGCATCACCCTCGCAGGCACCACTTCTGGAGGCAGCAGTAGATCGGCACATCGGTCGACGGCGCAGAGGCGATCCTCCTTCGGCGGAGGACATAGTGAGGCGACACCAGCGTCGCCTCCAATTGCAGCGCAAATGGCGCGCTCGTGTGCAGGCTGGGACGCGGCCTCCACTTCTTCCCGGCAGACAGCGACGCAGTCGCCTGCCCCCGTCAGCGGAAGAAGTGGAAAGAAGGCGCGAAAGACGGCGTGACATGGAGTACGAGCGACGCCATCGGGCATCGGCTGCCCCACAGGAGAGGCCCCGTCAACTGACAGCAGAGGAGGAAGCTGCAGTCCAGGCAGCGGCGACATCAGGCCGCTAATGCGGCCCGAAGTGTCATTACAACAGAGGGAGGGCACCGAAACGGGTGAATGTCTATAACCGACACCCGAAAGTGCCCATGCGGGGCTCGAAAGAAGAACAAGTATTGTAAAACTTCTGCGGAGGAAACACAGGAACCAATATGTTCGTAATTAAATCGGTGGCCAAGCCCTCGCGGGGACGGCCTCCGATCAGGAGTTAGTAAATTTTGAAATAAATTTACACGTTCTAAAAAAAAAAAAGGCCTTCCGTCGATTGCAAAGTCTCGAAAAAAGATTAGAAAGAGACAGTTATATGAAAACTTGGTACCACGCAGAAATAGCAGATTATTGCATGTAAGGGTACCCGGTGGAAATTACCAAACCAGATTCGCAAAAGAGTAATCCAAAGCTGAAATATATCCCACATTTTGCCGTGGTTAACAAAAACAAGATCAACCCAAAGCCAAGACTAGTTTTCGATGTCACAGCAAAAAACATGGGGATCTCTTTAAATTCTCAATTATTAGCAGGACCTGATGCGGTGCCATCCCTCATCGGTACTTGGCAGGGTTTAGAGAGGGCAGTATAGGAGTCTCAGGCGATATTCAAGAAATATTTCACCGCATAAGAATTCGTCCTGGAGACAGATGTGCACAACGCTTTCTTTATAGAAAAAATCAGAAGTATACTCCAAAGGTCATGGAGATGAAAGCAATGACATTTGGAGCATCCTGTTCACCTACGTGTGCTCAATACGTGAAGAACTATAACGCCCAATTGCACAAACTTGAATATCCCGAGGCAGTCGAAGCTATAGAACGTAATCATTATGTTGATGATTATCTCGATAGTTTCACGTCTTCGTCGCTAACAATACAAAGAATAAAAGAAGTTATTGAGATTCATAACAAGGCCAATTTCTTTATCAGAAATTTCATATCAAATTGCACAGAAGTTTCATATCAAATACCTTAAGAAAGAATATCACTTTATTGAAAATATGTGACGGACATGCAAATTACGATAAACTCCTGGGGCAGTATTGGGATAAAACCAACGATAAATTCAAATATCTTTTAAAAAAATTGATTGTCTATGAAGATTCCATTACAAAACGCGAAGTATTAGCAAAAATTATGTCGTTGTATGATCCCATGGGGCTTCTGTCCAACCACTCCATCGAAGCAAAGATCAGTATGCAGGAAATCTAATCTGGAAGTCTAAAATTGATTGGGATGAAAATATTCCCGCGGATATAAATATGAAATGGAGAAAGTGGCAAGACAAAATAAAGGAAGTAAAAACTTGGGGAATAGAGAGATGTTTTTCAAAGGCCCATGATCCAGTTACTAGAGAGCTTCACATCTTTCCAAATGCGTCCGAGCACGCGTTTGCTGCTGTGGCCTATATTCGGACAGTGCATGATCAAGGAATAGATATCCGATTAGTCGCAGCCAAATCACGTGTAGCACCGATTAAACTGTTAACTATACCCCGCCTAGGGTTACCGGCGGCGGTGATGGCTGCTATATTAGCAAAGACAATTAAAAGGGAACTGAGACTGAAGTTACAACTAGTAACGTTAGTAAGTTCTAGCTAAAAAGCTATTAAACAGAGCAGAACTGCGTGTAAGATATTTGATCGTTTTGTAGCTAACGCAATAGCAACAACGTTGGATCATATTATTTTAGAAACCGTTGCCCCGGGAAGTATTTAGATCACGGACGGGTGGAAGGCCTAGAAAGGTGTAAATGATTATGGTTTTGACCATTAATGATTCTCAAAAATTGTGTACACCCTTCCGATCCGTTCGAACTCTATAAATTGAAACCTAATGGCGTTGGATTAAACCATTCCTGAGAATGGTAAGGCTTTATTACTACCCTTACCAGTAATGTCGCCACGTCGGGTGGGCGCATCAAGTTGTCCCCGATATCCGAAAGAAGATCGGGAGGAAGCATGGGAAAGTAGCTTTCCACCTCAGCCGGGTGCTCTCGGGACATGGCATTTTCCGGGAGTTTCTAGTTGGGTGTTGATTCAACGCGTCCCCCGATTGCATGCGGTGCTTGGAGGCAACGAAGTCGCCGGGACACGTCCTGTTCCACTTGCCCCCGCTTCGAGGATGTTCAGCTGAAGCTACTACGAAGAGTGACGCCCGACAATATTATGGCGAAATTGCTGTCTCACCTGAGGCGTGGCATAACATGGCGGAGGCGGTCAAACATATCACCATTGTCCTTCAACTTTGCTGGCAGGAGGACCAGACCGCTATAAATATCTATGTAAACCCCGCCTCAACAGCACCCATCCAGGAGGCCAAACTAACAGTGCAGCAGCAGCGGAGTAAACTCCACGCGAACACCGCAACCACAACCGTAACATCCGTGTAAGGGCACGAGCGGAGGAGTAAGCGGCCCAACGGGAGGTAGATAACCACGCCGACGATGAGCGAGCGTCAGAAGCTGAACTGATTGCGGAAGCTGAAGGAGTCCGAGTCCGAGATGGAGTTTCCTAATGTTGATCCCGCCAAATGTGAAATTCGTTCCGTAATTCGCTTTTTACACGCAAAAGAGACTACACCGGTGGATATTCATCGTCAGTTGACAAAGGTGTATGGCGACAAGTGCATGTTCGTTCAACACGTTCGAAATTGGTGCAGGGATTTGAAAATTTAAAAATTTTAAACATAAAATGAAAGCAAAAATTTAGAATGGAATACACCAAGCAAATCCGTATATGGTTCAGTATGCCAGCATGCGAACAAGTTGGCGAAACTTGGAACAAAGACTCCATTAAGAAAAGTAGTGAATGCGAAAGTAGCTCCAGTAATTTGTGTAACAGTCAACATGCAACCAGAAATCCATGTATCATGACCAGACCATGAATTGGGATTTACAACAATGTCCATTGAAGATTGTCTCACATTCGGAGCATTGAAAACCAACAAGACACATAGTTCCATAACGTTTCTACTAGACATTTTAAAGCGGGCAGAGGCGACACGTTTCCAGTGGTGTCGCAGAATGCTGGCAAGATCACAGCATCCGCTGGCCAGAGGTGTTGCGAGGACATTCCGTTCAGTACGGTACGAGACGGCGATGGTAATGGCTGGCCTCATCCCCTATCACCTTCAGAACCACGAGGTCGCCAGGATCAGTAGGAGGATCGACGACCCAACGAACCAGGCTGCGAAGGAGGAGATCCCTCGACAGGAGCGGGAATCAACAATGGATGAATGGCAGCGGCAGTGGGACAGTGACGTCACTGACGAAGGTCCGAGCCACTCCGTCAAGTGGGCGCATCGAGTCGTCCCAAACATCCGAAAATGGGTCGGGAGAGGACACGGTAGGGTATCGTTCCACCTCAGTCAGGTGTTCACGGGACATGGATTTTTCCAAGAGTACCTGGCCGTGTGTCAGTTCACTCCCTCCCCCGATTGTACGCGGTGTCTGGTGGCGGTGGAGTCAGTGGAACATGTAATGTTCTATTGCCCACGCTTCGAGGACGTTCGTGCCGAGCTTCTACAGGGGGTCACTCCGGACAACATAATGGAAGAGCTTCTGTCGTCGCAAGACCGTTAGCGGAGCATAGCAGAGGCGACCAGGCGCGTCACAACTAACCTTCAGTTGTGTTGGCAGGAGTACCAGCCCGCTACTATTGTGACCGCCAACCGTGCTTCAGCGGAGTCTCTGGAGGAGGAGCGTCGGCAGTTGATGGCGCTCCGGCAGGATCAACGGGACCGTCGGATCGAACGGGCCAAGGCTCGAGAAGCAGAGGATCGACAGGCCCGTACGGAAGAACGAGCGGCGCGTCGGCTCACGGACGATATTGCAAACACGGAGCGAGTGGCGGACGCAACCTTTCTAGCGGAAGCGATCCCCACCAGCGAATCGAGGCGACCAACCAGGCCTCGAAAGGAGGCTGTGCCACGCGACTTTTCAAGTGGGGAGTCCAGGAACCAGTTGGAGGAACCAGGAACCAGGCGAGGATCGAGGAGAGGTCCGGCGTCAGTGGAGGAGCTTATACAGCAACACCAGAGACGTCTAGCGAGGCGGCTCGAGAGGCGCTGCCGTGTCAGCGAAGGCACACGACCTCCACTCCCCAGTAGGCAGCGGCGCAGCCTCCAGCCCCCTTCGACAGAGGAAGTTGAAAGAAGGCGTCTGCAAAGACAAGATATGGAACGTCGGCGGCGTGGGGTAGAAGCGGTTGCAGCATTGGAGCGACGCCGGACGACGACTGCGGAAGAGGAGGCTGCAACAACAGCAGCAGCTACGTCGGGCCGCTAATGCGGCGACAATCCATACCTGCGCTGAGGTTTAGGGGAGACGTGTCTCCTCACCCCCAACGAGGAAAAACCTCATGAGAACTCAACGTCACCCACCAATGACGTATCCTGATTCAGCGAAAAGCCTCTCTAGAGGCAATTGTAAAGCTGGGGGCTCATTCCCTTGCAGGGCAGGCCCCCAGCCAGAAGTTACGTGTATATTTGTTCCAAAAAAAGGAAATAAAGATACATGATGAATGTTAAAAATAAAAAGACATTTTAAAGCAAAAAACCTCATTTAAATTGCCTAATGATGCACGAAGTTTGTTGCGTACTCCTATAACTAATCCTAACATAATACAAATTGACTCTTTATAAAGTAACATTTACAAGCATATTTCTATAGATATCTCTGATGATGGTTTGCCGTTGAATAAAAGTGCACCAATACAGTTTTGGGAAATTATTACAAAAAAATTGAATTTCCCGAGGCCCAAAGGTTTAATTTTGTGCTATTTATTGTAGTGAAAATAGGACAGGAGTAAACGAAGAATATTTACAACCTTTAGTGACTGAACAAAACGTTATGCAGTCGGTATAACAGTCGAAAACATTAAAACTTCGATCAATTATCGCCGATTATCCGGCAAGGGAATACAATAAAGTTGTAATAAAGGGAATGTATTACTTGTGAAGGAGAGTACGATTATGATTCAAAAACAGTTGTGTTCACAGGAGTTGATACAACTCTAGGAACTGACGAAATATTCAAAACTAGAGGTTATCGATGACATCATAACAAAAATACTCAACGGGCGTCTGTGGCACAACTAAATACCGCTGCAAGTTGCGTCTTCATTACAATGGAGACGGAGGACGAAGCACTGTCCATCGTAGCGGCCCATGCAGGGAAGCATTCCCTCACGCACGACGGAAAAAAGTACCCGGTGGACATTACGATGGTCGACGAGTCTACTGGGGTTTTTGTGCGTGACCTTCCTTTCGGGATTCCCGATAAGGAAGTCGAAGCCGAAATGGCTCAATTTGGAGAAGTGCTCTCCATGAAAAGAGGAATGTGGGGACCCGAGACACGGCTAGCTGGCGTGTCAAACGGCATCCGCATATTACGGATGAAATTGACTAAACCGATCCTCTCATTCATCACCTTGTGCGGCGAAAACACCGGGATTACCTACCGTTGGCAGCAACCAACATGTCGCAGCTGCGCCGCGTCGGTTCATCACGGTTTGAACTGTGTGCAAAACAGGCAAAACCATTTTCGCAACGCTGCCCGGCACCCACCATCGTACGTCAAAACACTTGGGTCCGCACCGACACCAACACAACTACCTGCCGCGGCAACAAAAACAGACGAGGCTGGACGAAAGCAGAAAAATCGGCGTCCAAAATTTACACCGACGACGCCACCGCGTTCAACAGACTCTACGAAGGCCGCTACAGGCAGCAAAGTTGCCGATCGACTGATCATGCCGATCAGCGCATAGAGCGCTAACGTTAAGCCGAGTGGACAAGCTACCACTACAACTGCTGTTATCACAGCAGATACAGCCTCAGCTCCTGTCGCTGCCACCACCCGCGCCGCTACTCCTGAACGTGCTGCTAGCGTTTCGACTGTCGCAGCGTATGCAGCCTCAGTTCCTGCTGCCGCTTCCGTTGCTCCTGCTACGGCTGTAGCTGAAACTGCCGCCGCCGCACCTGCAAGCGTTGCTCCTGCTCTTATTGCCGGCGCATCGACGGTAGCTGTTCTTCCTGCGCAAAGCCGACATCCACCGAGGAAACTACCACTGCTGCGGCTGTAATGAACTCTGCCGAGTTCAATGTCCCACCCGTGTCCGCTCCTGCCCGATCCTTGGACGAACCACTTGCGGTCACACGTAAGCGAAACCCCGAAAACGATTTCGAGAGCGACGCCTCGAGTTCGTCCACACTCAGCCTTACGGGTGTGGCAAAGCGGCCCATCACCACACCTACCATCTAAACTTTGTCGTGATGGATGTAGTAAATAACACATTAGGCTGTGGTGTGTGTTGATAGTATCCTTAATTTGGGTACTATCGAGAGACCTAAATCTGGTGCAGAAGATCATTCTGCTCAACACATTCCTTCTGCCCAAGCTACTGCACCGGATGAATGTTGCGTCCTCACATGTTTGTTCGTTTTGTCCACTAATTGACACTCTGCAGCATAAGTTTGCCTGCTGCAGCAGAGTTGCCCCAGCTTGGGTTGCTCTGCAGCAACATATCAGAAGAGCAGTAGAGATGGCAGGGTGTCAACGTTCCTCCCTGTATTTGTCCTTCGATCAGCTACGCTTTCCTGAGCTAACAGGTTTTAGTACGGGCAAGCGTAGTTTGATTCTGAAATCGTTTTCAAACTACATCATCTTCATCGTTGGAAACAACGATGACATGATTGATTTAGAGGTCCTTAAGTGTTACCTGTAAAATTTTTTATGTTAGGTTAAGCATTGTAAAATGTTGTCCTTAATGTCTTCTTTTTATCAATAAATATGTTTAAAAAAAAAAATCAACATTAATACTATATCCAGTACGACAAAATTAGAAGCTCTTAAGACATTTATCAGGACGGCAGATTTGGATGTTATATTCCTTCAAGAAGTATATATTCCAAATCTGACGCTCCCCGGATATAATGTTTTGTCTAATGTCGACGTGACGAGGAAGCCGATTTCATCCTGCGCGAGAAGGCACATATATTTTCCTGGAGATCGTCAAACAGGTTCGATGAGCTTCAATTCGGAGGCATATATATGCAGCCGATGCATATGCAGAAGTTATTGTGGTATACGTTGGTATACGTTGGTATATCGTTTGTAGTGTACCGCGCTGCAACAGTGGAGGCTGGATTTTGACGTTTTGCGATGAAGTGACCGAACACGCTTCCGGTCACTCTTTCTGGTTGAGACAGAGGATTATGATGCGCGAGAAAAGTGTTAAGTAAGAAATCAAAATAAAATCGAACCGTGGTTAATTTAATCCTCGCGAAGGATAATGACATGTGAAAAGAGTAACCAAAATAAAACCGTGCCGTTGTTAATTCAAAGAAATAACTATCATCCGAACCGCTGCAAATTGAAGAACCCACATTATAATTGTACCGTATTGCCAAAACCAACACAAAACTGTAGTAATGCAAAGAAAGTTTGTATCGGCACAATACTCTTCAGATCAAATTTGTCTTGCATCCACTACAAAGCCGAGGAATCAGTTAAACTAGGTAGAAATTGTGTCACACTTGAAGAAAGTTTCTATTTCAGGGGTATCTTTTACAACCAAGAACCGCCAGTGTGCTTCTTTCCGTTCCGTCGAACTGTCAGTGTTGATTTGAAAGTATTGGTTATACGGTCCTTGCGGTCTCGGTAAACACTCGGACTTATCATACCGGAACGTAGGCGACCTGAAGATTTCTACATATCACCTAATTTGTTAAAACTAAATCTGAAAGTATATTTACTATATTCACTCAATATTTATTCTATTCAAATGCATCTTTTTTCCATTCTTCCATCACACAATCTTGTTCGTAAATAGTATTATTGAAACTATCAAGAATGATCAATACAGTATATTAATCCTTTTTTAAACCAATTCTACATTTTAAGGGTTGTCTGACACTAATTCAGATATCATTGATTCTTCGCAAAGAAATTTACGATTATCTAACTCTCAAAGAGAGATCCTGATGGAATGTATGGCGAAAAAGAATCAGTGAACGACGAGGATAACATCGAGGAGGGTCCCGATTTCAGCTCAATAACCTTTCGCGAGTGTGGAGTGTTTGACTCATTGGGCTTTGTTAACTAAACAAACCCATTCAGCGGTTTCTTTACTGTTAGCTATTTTACGTTTAAAAACAAATTACACGCTACCTAAAGATGCACGGACCTTGCTTAACACCAATAAAGATGTTACTGAATTAACTAGCATCGAAAATGAATCGTTCTGGTATCGTGGAATAGAAAAAGGAGTAATGGAAAACATGGGGTAAGATCTTCTTCTTCTTCTTAATTGGCGTAACGACCGAAGTCATGCCTGCCGTTTTACCGGCTTTCTAGACTGATTTTTTCGGGGCCGCTCATGGGGTAAGATCATAGTTGATATTTCAGGTATTTCATTTTATTTTTTTATTTTAACATAATTACATGCTATTTTCTGATATAAATTTAAATGTCCTTTTAGATCTGTTGCATTGACCGAAGAAAGCTGGTCTATCAATGTTTTTGTCGATGGACTTCCGGTACATAAAGCAAACAAGATTCAATTTTGGCCAATTATTATCAATATACACGAAGTGCCCCATCATGTTGCACCAATCACTGTTGCTATATTTTGTAGATGTTCAAAACCAACACATGTACAAGAATTTCTGGAGCCATTTGGGCAAGAGTTAAATGAACTGATGAAAAATGGTTTTGTAATGCATAACAAAAAAAATTAGCATTAAAATACAAGCTGTAATAGAAGATTCACCAGACAGAGCTTTTATGAAAGGGAAAAAAGTATCATTAATAAGAACCTTTTGTTTTTTTAAATAATAATAAATTTTCTCATTTGCACAAGTGGTTTACTCGAAAGACGGATGATTGAAATGCACCTGTGAATTACGATGGAAGGTGTGTTGTATTTATAGACACCAATGCACCCCTGCGAACGGTTTCAAGAGTTTCGTCTTTAAGCGTATGATAATCATCACAGAGAAGTTTCTCCACTAACTCGTTTAAACAATTTTAACATGATTGAAGGAATTGTTGTGGGTGATGAACTTCATTTACTTGATCTTGGTTTAACTAAGAAAATAATTCTTGGTTATCGAGATGGAACGTTGGGAAAGGTAACAAAATGGATAGCAAACCAAATAGAAAACATATCAAATTATATTTTAAAAGCAAAACTACCTCAAGAAGTACATAGAAAATTATCCGCCTAGAAATAGGCGAATGATTGGAAAAGCACCCAATTTAATGCATTCTTAAAATATCAAAGTATATACATTTTTTTAAAATAATTTACCTCATGAAGAGTATGAGCATTTTAAACTATTATTTTGCGCGGTAGTTTGAATGTCCTCAATAGTTTACAAAGCGTATTGGAATGTGGCAGGAGATATGCTTAAGCAATACTTAAAAGATTTTGGTATTATTTATGAACAAAGATATTTAAGTAGTAACGTACACAAACTTCTTCACATTTCATCAGAGGTACAACAACTTGGATCCTTACATTCTTTTTCTACATATCCTTTCGAAAACAAATTAGGACATCTAAAAACCCATATTCGTAAAGGAGATCAACATATTCAGCAAATCATTAACCGGTTCTCTGAATTGGAAGCTTGTCTTACAAAACATCCTACTAAAAACACACGGAAAAGTCAATATCAGTTATATCGAAATCTAACGGTGACACTGTGTTACAAATGAATATTTTTATTCTAAGCCAATAAATAGGAGATAACTGGTTTTTAACTAGAGATAACAAAATAGACAAGTACGTCAAATCTTCCGGTCAAGGTACAAACATTAACGTATTTGGAAATGCTATCCGCGATCAATCTGATTTTTTTTGCTTCTCCATTTCCTTCCAGAATTATTAATATTTACACAGGTGATCACATAAGCATATCCTCTGCTGAAGTTTCTTATAATTATAATTTTATCAAATGTAAAATAGTTCTGTCCTGTCACTGTTCATGGGAAAAAATTTACATTATTTATTCACACCTTTTGTACATACTTTAACCTAATGATGGATTTATTTTACGTTTATGAAATTTACTCTGTTAAGCAACATTTAATGTAATTAATGTAACGTGCATTTAGCGATATGTACTGATTTATCAACGATATCGTTAGTTTAGTAAATTCGATTCGATTTGTTATTCTAGTTTCTCTGTTCCCCTTTTTTATTATCATTTTTACACATTTAATAATAATTAAATTAATTAAATATTAATCCAACTCTGACAATCGATTTGCACGTCATTCCGCTAGCATATGTCAAAACGAACAGCGCTGCCAGCTGCGTCTTAATCACCATGGAGGCAGAAGCAGAAGCGCTGGCCATCGTGACAGCGCTCCATGGCAAACATTCCCTCACGCAAGAAGGGAAGAAGTACCCTATGGAGTTTGCGATGGTAGGCGAATCCACCGAGGTTTCATTGCGTGACTTACCATTTGGTGTCACGGATAAAGAGGTGACCATCGAAATGGCCCAATACGGAGAAGTCCTCTCCATCAAACGGGGAGTATGGGGACCCGAGTCGCGCTTGGCAGGTGTGTCAAACGGCACCCGCATAATAAGGATGAAGCTGGAGCAACCAATTCTCTGCTTCATCACGGTATGCGGTGAAGTCACGAATGTGACATATCGTGGACAACAGGAGACCTGCCGAAACTTTGCCACAAAGCATATCATTCTTGCGGGCGATTTCAGCTAGCTGCGTGTTGAAATTGAAGAAGCGGAGGGGATTTCAGGCTTGCTCTGCAGAACGCATTAAACAACATGGCTATAAATGACAGTTGGTAAATATCAATCGTATAAAAGAAAAAATGCTTCTCCTTCAGAGACGTTTTTCCGAGGACTTCAAAAGGATAAATGAAATCCGCGTATATGGCAAAAACATCTCAACTTTCAAGCTTGGAGAAGGAAGGAAAAGACGAACTGTGATCGACACGCTCACAAAAGATGATGGGTCGGCCTTAACTGAAAGAGACGCGATAAATGTTCACATTAAGAGCTTCTTTTCAGAGTTGTACAATGTAGACACATCACACACAACACACAGAGGCAACACATTCGCATGTACACGTTACGGAGCACCTAAACCGCGTAAACATCATAAGTGTCGATCGATGACGATATCCAGAACACCGTAATGTAAACATCGACCGAACACTGAGAACGACAACCGATCATGGGAACCAGCATAGAAACTGCAATGTCAACAAATTGCATGAATCATCATCGCGTCCAACGTACCAACAGGATTGGACACGATTCAACACGGT
>KI915066.1:104245-122871 GCA_000473445.2 Anopheles farauti
CGTGGCGCACAACTCTGTACCGAAGCAATTGGTCGAATAAAATATTTTTTTATTGTTATAAACTTAAAAACATTATAACTTACACTCGCCATTTCCGAGGACTGTGAGGTAAACAATGATTGCATGGCGAAAATCATTTCTAGTGAGGTTCTCGATATAATCAAATTCTCACAGTCTCGAAAGTCCCCTGGCCCAGATGGAATACCCAAAGAGTTTTATCTCCGCGCGTTCAACATCATCGAACGCGAACTTGGGTTTATGCTTAATGAGGCTCACCGTGGAGAGATTCCTCGAAGCTTTGCCAATGGGGTCATAGTGCTAGTAAGGAAAAAAGAAGATAGATACCATGTCTTCTTTTCGAAATATCTCACTCCTTAACACAGACTACAAGCTTCTGTCGCAGATTATTAAACTTCGCCTTGATGGTATCATCGAGAAGTGGGGAATAATCTCGACAGCACAAAAGTGTTGCAATAAACCTCGCAACATTTTTTCAAGCGGTACTCTTTGTTAAGGAGAGGGTGATTGATTTGAAGTTGAAACGTAAGTGTGGTAAACTCATCTCCTTTGACCTCTCGCAGGCATTTACTCGCGTCGATAGAAGTTTCCACTTTAACAACGTAATCTCTTTGCGCTCAATCGTTAGCTTGTGGGGCTTTTGAGAAAATTGGGTGATCAGTCCTCCTCCAGCATCCTCGTCAACGGATCCCTTTCTCCCTCTTTTCCCATCCGACGATCCGTTCGTCAGGGTGATCCAGTTTCCATGCACCTTTTGATCCTCTAGCTTAATTCCCTCCTCACAAGATAATAAGGCATATGTTGCCACCCGGATGACCTAATCAATGCGTATGCTGACGACATCTCTGTAGTGACTACCTCGTCCCTCAAAATCGAGCAGGATCGACGTGGGATACACCACACCATCGACCAGGATCCAGGTCCCATGGCTTAGGACGGAGGAGAGGCTACGGCTCCTCGGCATAGTGTTTTCTAATAACATCCGGGAAGCAATGAGCCTCACCTGGAACCTAACGATCCATCACTTCCGGCAGCTGGTGTGGCTACTTCGCGTGAAGGACCTAAACCTGGTGCAGAAGGCAATCTTGCTGAACACCTTCCTCCTCCCTAAGCTGTGGTTCGTTGCATCGGTTTGTGGCGCCCGTGCAATGGATATAGCGAAAGTGACCTCCACCATGGCCTCGTTCCTCCGGGATGGCTCCGGAGGACTTCGAATCCCAATGCAGCAGCTGGCTTTGCCCCTCAACTAAGAGGGGCCTCAATCTCCATATTTCCGCCATAAGTACCCAAGCGTTGCTGACGAATCGGTATGTTGCGGAACAGGGGTGTCTACGAGTCTGAGTCCAGCACATCGCTTGTGCTGCAAACCGAACATTGCCTCTGTGCCGTAAACGTACCCATGTCTTCGGATCGTCATCCAACAACTTGGGTGCACTCCTGCCACTACATTCATCACACGAGGAATTCGACAGACGCTGGCGGAGAAACTACCACAGCCGAAAGTAGTCATGGAGTCTCCGTCAGTGAGCTGGTCGAAAGTATGGCGCTACGTGGAATAAGTGCAGACAAACGCAGAAAAATCCTGTCCATATTTGCAAACTACTTCATCCACATCATTGACAACAGTGATCCTGCGATTGACTTAGACGTCATGCGTGTTTGTCTTGTAAAGTCTTTAAAAGTGTCATCCTTATACTTTTTTAACTCGTCTAACTTATCAATAAACGTTCTTTTATTTAAAAAAAAATTAAGCAAAACCCATGTAATACAATTAAGTAAATATGTATCAACACACAATCAATATCTTCTGTTCTTCTTTCACAGATGTATCTCTATCTCGCAAACGCACGCCATATGCGAATGATGTAAGAAATGACTGTCATATAAGTACGATAAGTAGACTCGTAGGGTTCGCAGGATCAAACAGCGTTTCGACCAGAACCTAAAAGCAGCCGAGCTCGGCCTGTATCTTTTTTTACCGACTTGACGATTAAAACACAATATTTTGGTTATTGCTCTTGCAGGTGCCCAATCAATTACTTTCAAATTTACACATTCCACTAAATAGTCCAAAGTCCAAGATTTACTTGCTCCGTTAAATCGCGGCACTGGATGTCCTACCGACACTGGCATCACGGATTGCGTCCTACCGTCTGAGCCCCGTACCTGGCTTATTTTTACGCGATTTGTGCCAAGGGTTACTCCGGAACAAATTTCGTTGATGCTGCAACGCCGCCTCACTTTGGGCTAAATTATGTCGTTGTCCGGAGACTTACCAAGACGGAGGCTTACCTGTCCGTGTTCTCGTTTGTCTCATTTAAAATAGGTGTTCCAATTAGTTGCCGCGATAAAGCCTTATCAGCTGTCACATGGCCTCACACTCTATCCTTCACAGAATTTGTGGATTATCGAGAAACTCGTTTTCCGGGTGTAATGGAACACGGATCGAATTTTCACACAAATTCGTCGCCGGTTACCATCGATGTCGCTGTGACTGGAACCTTGACAGAAATTAATGTTCCCGAAGATGACCAACTTACCGTTTCGTCACCAGTAATTAGAAGATCACCTCCCGAACGTTTGGCGGCCCCAAAACAGAGAACACGACACGCTCGCAACCGCCAACTGGAAGGCAATGCTTCTGCTGACGAGTAGCCACTATCAGTGAGCAAATTATGGTGAGCACCAAATACTGTTGATATCGGCGTCCCTGTTTTGCTGTCGCATTCTAAAATGTACCTAGTGTTCCTGTTGTTCCCGTTATTCCCGCTCCTGCTGCCTCCGGTACGAATACGCGCCCGGTGTTGCACGGCTACTATCAAAACGTGGGTGGTCTTCGCACCAAATGTAGCGAACTACACTTGAGCGTTTCGGAGTCAAATTATGACTTTCTGATCTTTACTGAATCTTTACCCGGTTAGATCCGTCCATCCCATCTCAACTGCTTATTGACTGTGACGATTACTACGGTATTTCGCCGCGACCGTAGCTCAGTAAATAGCGACAGATCTTGTGGAGGAGAAGTTGTGATTGCCTGTGCATCACACCTGCAATGCCCCGAACTTAACATACGTCACGCATCTTTGAAAGGATGCTGTGAATTAGTATTCGCGTCCCTTCAATGAAGTTGTTCATCGGAACAATTTATATTCCTCCATACCGTAGTGGTGATCGCGCGATCCACAACGCTCTTTCCAAATATATTGGCGCGGTTATTGATCGCATGTCCCCCTGTGATTTATTGCTAATTACTGGCGACTTTAATCATTCCCATTTAACATGGTTGCAGACCAGTGACACGATCCTATCCCCTTGTGGTAATAACATACATAGCGTATATTTCCTGGATTTACTTTGCCAACACGACTTAGGCCAATTGAGTTCGGTAAAAAATGTCATGAATCGCCAATTAGATCTTGTTATATATAAATCAGATGCTGCTAGCACTTGCTGTGTTGAGCCCGCGGTAATGCCATTACTTACTATTGGATTAGGATTACTATTGGATTAATAGGATCCCCCTTTCAAGTTCTCGTTACTTATACCTTACGTTTCTGTTAGAAGTAATTTCGTACGTAGCCTTAACTTCAATTTTCGCAAAACCGACTATGTCCAACTCAGAGAGATCCTTAGCCCCATCGACTGGTCTGCATGGGGCAAACGATCTCTCTGAGTTGAATATAGTTTACATGTACATCGGTCGATAATGCTCTATCCTTCCAAAACTCCTGTATCACATTTGCCCTGGGTCATTGCTCCCCTATTTGTCGCCCCCCTCCCGCTCCCCCTGGTCTGATCGTACCCTTCGTGTTTATAAAGCGGAGAGGAATCGTTTTCTTAGGAGATATAGAAGGAATTCAACCTTCAACCTTCAATAAACGGATTATTAAATATGCGGCCTTCGCATATCGCATTTATAATAGATCGTGTTATGTGCGTTACGTGGTCAGAATCCAACTCCTTCTCCACTCTGATCCTACCCTCTTTTGAAGATTTATTAAATCCCGAAGTAACTCCCACGCCCTACCCCGATTCATGTCACTTGGCTTTACTTCCGCCGATAACCCTGGATCAATCTGTTTCCTTTTTAATCGCCATTTTTCCAGTTTTTTCTCTGTTCATCCTTCGTGTCTTCAGGCACTGAATCCTCAGATTTCGTGGAGGTTAATGAAAACAATGTGAAATCTGCGATGCGGAAGATGAAATTATCCTTCTCGCCCGGTACGGACGGTATTCCTGTGTCTGTTCTCATTAAGTGTTGTGATGTTTTAGCTCTTCCCTTTTTATATTTTTTTATATTTTCAATCTTTCATTTGCCGCTTCTACCTTTCCGACCATTTGGAGATCAGCTTGGCTATTTCCGGTGTTCAAAAAAGGCAAAAAAGACAATATTAGTCACTATCGCGGCATTTGTCTCCTTAATATGCTGGGAGTAAATTGTTTGAGTCGGTGGTCCGCGAGTCTTTTATGCCCCAGCTAGGGTCGCATAATAGTTCTCAACAGCATGGCTTTATGCCAGGCCGTTCGGTGCACTAACTTGATGCAGTTTATGTCCTCAGCATATCCTAGCCTCGGCCAAGGGGATCAATCAGATGTAGTCTATGTTGATTTTAAGGCTGCTTTTGACCGCGTACCACACTACTTATTGTTGGCTAAACTTAAAAAAAAACTCGGGTTTGGTAGCAATATTGTACAGTGGTTGGAGTCATATATTGTTAATCGTAAATACTCAGTCAAGATTGAAAATTGTGTGTCTCCCTCTTTTATTAGCACGTCTGGTGTCCCCCAAGATAGCGAACTCAGTCCCTTTCTTTTCATCCTATTTATCACGTTTGCAAAAACTGCAGGCTTCAGAATGATTTACTTGTAGTGAACGAATCGAACAGCATCAGTGATTGGTATCGGAAAGCAATAAAAATGGATCGCTTTCGTAAGGATCTTGAGCGAGCCGCGATACAAAACACGGAACAGGACCCAAGCGTCGTCTCGCAAATGGTTCGCCACATCGTTTGGTGGCAGGAGCTCAAGCACCGCGGATTCGCTGAAGTTTCTGGCCGAAATGTTGTTTTTCACACTACGTTATGTTTTCTTTGTTAATTTTACCATCACCACAATTGCCAAAAAATGATCGGATGGATCGGATGGATTAGATCCGATCCCATGATAATAATCAACATCGCCGCCTGTCTCCTTGTTTTCTACCCTCTCGAATCAACAACAAACAACATAGAATCTGGTAATTATTTTCCACCATCCGAAAGTTCGTTACTACGTTAACATTTGGTGCCTTGACCAGGATTTTATAAAACCGTTAAACTGTGCGAAATTCGTAACGCCGTAATGAGTTATCGTACACGCTATTACAATTTTCCTGCCGTCCAGTGAGTGCGTGAAATTATAACAGTGCAACGATCGTTAACAATCAAAATGCCCGCGAATGATGCTTTTGGCGTCGAGTAGAGCCATCTTGATCGTTCTCTTTGGGACGCTACGAAAAATTCGTTGAAGAATTATGCTCCGAGCGAGATTCAATTGAAGTTGAAATGTGAATAAAAAAATGTGAACGATTATCCCACGATTTGGAAACGATCCAACAACAATTAGAAGATGCTACTACCTCTATCGAAGAAATTACACACAACGCTGCGATAAGAGAAGATTTTGAGCCTCGGTTGATTGGTGTATTAGCTGAACTGCTCGCGTAAAGAGCACATCCTCAACCTTACTACCGGTGCAAGTTCACATATGGGGATAAAACTTCCCACAATAACTTTGCCAGAATTCCATGGTGATTACATGGAATGGCTAACGTTTCGAGATACCTACGAATGCTTGATACACGCAAATGCCGAGATACCCGCCACCCAAACGTTTCACTACCTAAGTGCTGAATTAAAGGGAGAGGCCGCACAAATTATCTGCGCTGCGAATTATTAATTTGCCTGGAATACGCTCGTCCAAAGGTATTCAAACGAATATTTACTGAATAAACAGCATCTTCAAGCAATTTTTGGACTACCACCAGTAAAAAGCGAAAGTGTTGCTTCCCTGCACTATCTGGTAGATGATTTTACGCGCCATGTAAAAACACTCCAGCACTTAGGCGAAAACACCGAAGCTTGGAGTAGCTCACTAGAGCATTTGCTGTGCACAAAATTTACCCGAGCAACGAAAATTTTGTGTCGTATATGCGCAATATTCCTCAATGCCCTCAATGCCAATAAATTGTCCACAATTAATTGCAATGGACCCGTCAGAGCGTTATCGTAATATTTTCCAAGCTAAGCTATGCATGAATTGCCTACGCGGCAACAATTGAGCTCGCGAAACCACTTCCCTTTTTAGATGACGTCAATGCAAAGCACTACATGATACTATCCTACACAGCGCATATACCACATACACACAACAGTCATCCGGAACACACTCCACTGCCGCTGCACCAGCTGTGAGTTACGAACCGGAGCCTACCACTAGCGATCACACCGCCATCATACAACGCAATTTCGCCGCCGCTTTGAAACGATCCTCCGATCAGGTATTGCTCCAAACGGCAATCGTATATGTTGAGGATGCCTTCGGCATAAAGCATCCTGCACGTGCACTTTTAGACAGCGCATCGCAACCCGACATGATGAGCCGCCAGTTTGCTCAGAAACTTGAAATTAAGCCCAATCGAGTTAACATTACACTTCTCGGGGCAGGCGAATCAACTCGACCAATAACGGAATCAATGCGCGCTGTAGTCACCTCACGAACGAAACTGTTTGCAATCGATGTAGAATTCCTTATTGTAGATAACGTGATTGCTAATCTCCCCGTACATGATGTGTGCAAAGACGGGTGGAACATTCCTTCCAAATTCGTCGTGGCAGATGCGCAATTTCACAAATCCTCATCCGTTGATATTATTCTCGGTGCGCGACACTACGCATCATTCTTCCCAACAGGAGTCCAACACAAGCTAGCTCATGATCTTCCCACCTTAATGGAAGGTGTTTTCGGCTGGGTTATATCTTTGGTCCAATCACTTCTACTAATTCGTCCTCACAAAAGAGCACTGCAGAAATCTCAACCGTATGCATGGCATCCCTGGAAGAAATAGTAGAAAAGTCTTGGGTGGTTGAAAATCTCAATACAAGGGATGGATATTACCCCGAGCAACGACGCTGTGAAGAATTTAACAAGCATCCCACCCAACGCAACGCTTCAGGAAGATACGTAGTTCGCTTACCGAAACATCCCGACCGATTAGATCCGATCCCATGATAATAATCAATAAATAGATAGAGCTCATCGCCGCCTCTCTCCTTGCTTTCTACCCTCTCGAATCAACAACAAACAACAGTGAATCTGGTAATTATTTCATTTTATTATGGTAAAATAAAAATGGATCGCTTTCGTAAGCGTCTTGAGCTCGCCACGATACAAGACAAGGAGCAGGACGCACACGTCGTCTCACATTCCGGGCCCCGGCCAAAAAGCCCTTCCCTGGCCAACCCGACACCATCCGGCAATGTTAAATCTTGTCAGTAACGCCGGTGACACGTCGAAATAGTAAGCTGCATCGTATACTCTTCATCACCGAGCATCTCATTATGCTGTGTATACGATGTTCGGGTTAAACAAGAATACGATAAAACGGCGGAGAGAAGGCGCCCTCGGATTCTTTCGGTAATTCGAGTGCGTAAACACATTGTTTTTTTAACGCTTCGTGAAATAAAATAGTAAGTTCGCAGTGTTGACAAAACCCGGGCGTTCTTCGCAATTCGACAGAGAGTAGTTGCATGTCGCAACACACATACTTAAGAAAGTAGTTGCTTATCGCAACACACACACTCGGTTCAAACACACCTAGTGGTACATTTCTACAATGATTTCGAGAAAACCGTATAGTAAGCTCTTCAAGCTCCAGAAGCCCCGTAAGCTCCAGAGGAACTACTCTACAAACGTCCGAAAGCTCACAGCAATTTACCTTGCAGTTCAACACTTCCACTACTTAGAAGTGTGTTGAGCAAAGCCTACATCGCCATGAATGCTCAGCTGTACGAATGATATGGCAGGAATACCTTCCGAATTGATTACTCCGCGATTTCCGTGAAACCTTCGACGCAAGAAATCGTGGATTTCTTGCAACTAATCACGGATGATGAAGAGTGCTATGACCTAGTGCAAATGAACAGTACCAAAGGGATGTATATATCCAGGGATGGTATATGTCACGATGCCATCCCTTGGAGAAAGCGGAACAAGCCGCGAATAAACACCGTCAGAAGCACTTTCTCACGCACGACGGGAAAAGATATCGATGATAATCGAGATGGAGGATGGTGCTACGGAAGTGAGAGTCCGTGATCTGCCGCCCTTGTTCCCGGATGAAAAAACTGCGGCCGAAATGAAGTAGTTCGGTGAGATGATTTCGGTCTTCAAGGCATCTGGGGATCTGATACGCGTTTGGCTGGTGTTCAGGTGTGTGCATCGTGAAAATGAATTAAAACATGCCAATCGCCTCATTCATCACGATTTGTGGTGAAGTAACCAGTGTGTTCTACAACGGCCATAAGCAAACTTGTAGGAGCTGTCGTCAACCTCACCGAAGGCCGATAAGCAAAGCGCATTTCCTGTCTCGGAAATCGTGGATAGACTGATCGCGCCGATCGACCCCGCAGCCACTCGTCCAGCAAGCCCAAGGCCATGCTCGTCGAAGCAAGCGACAGATAACAGTGGTCAAGCAGCTACCAATACAGCACCTGTGCGTGAAGTAGTAGACACCGCTGCCGCCAACACTGTTGCTCCTGCCGCCATTGGTGCTCTTGCTACCGTCGCTGATCCTGCTCATGTCGCCGCATCAGAGTTCAAAACTCCGCTCGGTGTCGTGTCTCTCATGACTCCTGCCCGCTCCCCGTATGACCTTGGGATTGCACGTAAGTGCAATCCTTAAACTGATGTCGAGAGTGACATTATCCAGTCATAGCCTAGCGCAGCGCAACAACCAAGCGCAAGCCTGGTCGCCCACCGAAACGGCATACCATAACATAACATTATCTGAATTTTGTCGTGATGTTTGGAGCAAATAAAAAAACTCCAAGAGCTGGTGTTAATAGTAACTATAATATAGCTGCTATTAACATCAACACTATATCTAACATGACAACATTTGAAGCTCTTAAGACATTTATCAGCTACCACTACACATAACATTATCTGAATTTGGTCGTGATGAATGGAGCAAATAAAAAAAAACTCCAAGAGCTGGTGTTAATAGTAACTAAAATATGGCTACTATTAACATCAACACTATATCTAACACGACAAAATTAGAAGCTCTTAAGACATTTATCAGGACGTTGAATCTGGATATTATACGAGGGTTGATCCAAAAGTAAGGTTCCCAAAGAGCTCTAACCGCTTAGGAAAGTATATTTCTAAGAGAATAAACATTGTTGTCTAGTTATAAAATTGATGGGAACCTTACTTTTGGATCAGTCCTCGTATTTCTTCAAGAAGTATATCATACAGATCTAACGCTTCCAGGATATAATGTTTTGTCTAATGTCGACGTGACGAGCAGCCGATCGCTATACGAGATCACCTAAAATATTCTCACGTCGAGCGCAGCTTATTTAATTTGCGTTCGGCTTGAGAACACAACCACCCTGTGTAATGTTTACGCGCCTTCGGGAAGCCAGCGTAAAGCGGAGCGGAAGGATTTCTTCAACCGCACTGTAGCGTTCTACCTGTGGAATGCATGCGAGCATGTCGTTCTTGCGGGCGATTTCAACTGCGTGTTGAAATCGAAGGATGCTATGAGCGGTGCGAATTTCAGTCTTGCTCTGCGGAACGCAGTAAACACCATGGGAATGAGTTACAGCCGGGAGGCTCTCAGAGAAACTCTGTGGAGTTTTCCTATGTTACTAGTGGTTCGGGATCTCGTATCGATCGTTGTTACGTCTCCTTCTCACTGATGACACAGTTAAGGACGTCTGACATGCATGCGCTCTCCTTTTCGGATCACAAAGCAGTCACAGTTCGCCTTTGTCTCCCAACCCCCCGCCTAACCGTCTGCCTAACAGAGGTTATTGGCAGCTGAGGCCACACGTCTTAACTGAAAGAAACCTGAAGAAGTTCAGATGCAAGTGGAATTATTGGACTAGACAGCGTAGAAACTACGACTCGTGGATCAGTTGGTGGTTGGAGGTCACGAAGCAAAAATCAAGTCATTTTTACGCTGGAAAACAAATGAAAGATTCCAAAGTTTCCAATTGTACCACGAATTCCTTTACAGAGGTTTGAAGTCCTCATACGATCGGTATCACACTGACCCTAACGAGTTGGGTAATATAAATCGTATAAAAAGGAACATGCTCCTCCTTCAGAGATGTTTTTCCGAGGATTTCAAAAGAATAAACGAAACGCGCATATGTAGCGAAAACATTTCCACCTTTCAGCTAGGGGAAAGGAGGAAGAGACGAACTGTGGTTGACAAATTAACTATTGATGACGGTTCGTCCTTAACTGGTAAAGACGCGATAAATGTTCACATTAGGAGCTTCTTTTCAGAACTATACACCACAGACATCACACGCACCACATTCAACACATTCATATGTACACGCGTCATTCCAGAGGACTGTGAACTGAACAATGATTGTATGGAGGAAATCACTTATAGTGAAATTCTCGATGCAAACAAAATGTCATAGTCTCGAAAGTCACCTGGCCCGGATGGAATACCCAAAGAGTTTTATCTTCATGCTTTCGACATAATCGAACGCGAGCTTAAGCTTGTGCTAAACGATGCTCTCCGTGGAGAGATTACTCGAAGTTTCGTTGACGGGGTCATAGTGCTAGTCAGGAAAAAAAGGGATGGAGATACCATTTCTTCGCTTCGACCAATATCCCTGCTTAATATGGACTACAAGCTACTGTCGAATGCTATCAAACACCGTATCCAAACCATAATCGAGAAGGTGGGGATAGTCTCGGCGGCGCAAAAATGTTGCAATAACCCTTGTAACATTTTTCAAGCGGTACTCTCTGTTAAGGAGCGGGTTGTGGAATTAAAGACGAAACGCAAAAGTGGTAAACTCATCTCCTTTGACCTGTCCCAAGCATTTGATCGCGTCGATAGAAACTTTTTGTTTAATAACATGTTATCTTTGGGTTTTCATCCAGTGCTTGTGCAGCTTTTGAGTCTAATTGGTGATCAGTCCTCCTCCCGTCTCCTCATAAATGGAACCCTTTCTTCTCCCTTCCCCATCCGGCGATCCGTTCGCCAGGGTGATCCCCTCTCCATGCACCTGTTCGTCCTATATCTCCAGCCACTCATCACAAGACTAGAAGGTATATATTGTCACCCGGATGACCTGATCAATGCGTATACCGACGATATCTCTGTGGTGACGACTTCTTCCCTAACAAATCGAGCTGATGCGGAGAGCTTTCGATGCGTTTGGCAGAGCTGCAGGTGCTCTTCTGAATGTGGACAAAACGGTTGCTGTGGATATTGGACACGTCACCTCGAGCAACTGCATCATCGTTCCATGGCTTTGCACGGAAGAGAGACTGCGGCTTCTAGACATCCAACAACATCCGTGAAGCCATGGCTGACAACTGGGATCTCTTGATTCTGTTAAGAACTACGACGTTTACAACACTTATGTTCGCTACCCATGAGGTTTGACAACTTTAGCCTCATGCGATATATATAAACCTGTACAAAGAACGGAAAGTCTCGTAGCAAACTGACCGTCGTAGCAAATTGACCGTCGTAGCAAACTGACCGTGGAATAATAAAGAACTGTAAAGTGTACATCGTGTTTATTTCGTTTTTTCACCCAATATTACAACGGATTCAACACATCCGGCAGCTGGTGTGACTACATCGAATGAGAGACCGCAACCTGGTGCAGAAGGTTCTTCTGCTCAACACCTTCCTACTGCCCAAGCTATGGTTCGTTGCGTCGGTATGTGGCGCCCTTGCAATGGACCTAGCTGAAGTTTCGTGCACTATCACCTCATTTCTCTAGCAAGGATCTGGAAGAATTCAGATACCGCTACACCAACTGGCGCTGCCGCGTCATCGAGGAGGTTTGAGCTTGCACATCCCTGCTATAACTGTTCCCGCTCTGATCCGGTATGTGGCAGAACAGCAGTGTCTTCGGATCGGTGGCCAACACATCTTAAATTTTGGAAACCCTCCGAATGCCGGTGCTGTTCCTTCGACGTATCCCTGCCTCCGACTAGTCGTACAGCAACTGGGGTATCTTCAAGCTAACGACGTTTGCTCAACACATTCCCTACGTCAACAATTTATTATGATACTTCCTGAGCCGAAGGTCTCCTTAGCCTCGCCGTCATCCAGATGGAGAAGGGACTGAAAAAATATGTCCTTCTCCCAACTCACCGCACAGCAGCGGACTGCGCTCTACATACAAGCAAACGGCAAGTTTCCCCATGGAAAGCTGCTGCACCGGATGAACGTAACGTCCTCAGCTGTATGTTCGTTTTGTCCACTAATTGACACCCTGCAGCATAAGTTTGCTTGCTGCAGCAGAGTTGCTCCAGCTTGGGATGATTTGCAGCTTTGCAACAGATCGGAAGAGCAGTAGAAATGGCAGGCAGTTGGCAGTTGTTCCTTGTATTTATCCTTCGATCATCTACGCTTTCCGGAGCTCACAGGTTTTAGTACGGGCAAGCTGTAGCTGAAATCTTTTTCCAACTACATCATCTTCATCGTTGGTCTATGTTTAACAAAGCGTTTCGTATATCGCTTATATGGCTGCCTGCACATTGTGCAATTCTCGGCAATGAAGCAGCAGACAATTTGGCCAAACGAGGCGCCTTCGAAGGCAGCATCTTTGAGCGATTGATTCCCCCTTCCGAGTTTCTCTCCACCCCTAAGCAGTTATGCATGGCTCGATGGCAGAGCATGTGGGATGAGGATGAACTCGGGAGGTTCTTTTACTCCATCTCACCACAGGTATCCCTGCGTCCCTGGTTCCAAGGGTTCTCTATAGGTCGTACGTTCATTCGTATGATGTCTAGACTAATGTCAAACCATTTTGCGATGAACGCTCACCTGCAACGTATAGGCGTGGTCGACTCCAAAGCTTGTAGCTGTGGCAACGGATTTCACGACAAAGATCACATCCTCTGGTCACATAGGGAATTCGATGCTCAAAGACCCAATCTAATAGCTGCTGTACGAGCTGCAGAGAGAATACCTGCGAGGCCTATTCGCGACATACTGGGTCTCCGGGACTATCAGTATGCGTGGATTATCTTTAAATTTGCCAGAGAGATTGGAATTACCCTTTAATCCTCTTCCTTTCCTGTCTCTCCTCTAATCCTATTGTATTGTCCTTACTCATTTATGTTTTTCTATGTCTAGATTTATGTTGTTGTAGTTTTTGTGTGGCATGGCAGATTCACCGGGCAGAAGAACACCACCGGAATGAAGTTCCGCGTGGTGAATCTACGGTAGTACCGAAGTATTCACTCCGCTTTGCCCTTCTTTCCAGAAGCCAACAAACGTCATCAGAGCAGTGACCAGGCCAAAACCAAATAAAACCAAGAAAAGTTCACGCAACACGACTGGACCAACTGGACTCTATAATGATGACAAATGAACTACTTAACGAATAACAAACGAATGAAGCGCATGATTAAAACTCAACCGAGCCCACCCGGGATAAGGTGTTGTTATGTGTAATGTGGAGGAAATGCCCATTTGTAATCATTGTTTAGTCTTAAGTATAATTATAAGCAGTATAGTTATAAGTATAGACCGTTATTTCTTAAAATAAATAAATTATTCATCGTTGGGAACAACGATTATGTTAGGTTAATCATTGTAAAATGTTGTCCTTAATTTGATTCCTTTTTATTCAATAAATATGTTTTATAAAAAAAAATCACTTGTGGATCCACACGTTGAGTAGGCCACTTCCAAGACCCTCTATGTGGTGAGATTGTTCGCGCCAGTTATGCGTAACCAAGAATGGTGCCGCCGAATGCTGGCTAGGTCGCTGCGCCCGATGGCGAGAGGAGTTACGAGGACATTCCGTTCAGTACGGTACGAGACGGCGATGGTAATGGCTGACCTCATCCCCTATCACCTTAAGATCCAGGAGGTCGTCAGGATCAGGAGGAGAACCGACGACCCAACGAACCAGGCTGCGAAGGAGGAGATCCGTCGACAGGAGCGGGAATCAACAATGGATGAATGGCAGCGGCAATGGGACAGTGACGCCACTGACGCAGGTACGAGCCGCTACATCAAGTGGGAGCATCGAGTTGTCCCAGACATACGAAGGTGGGTCGGGAGAGGACACGGCGAGGTATCGTTCCACCTCAGTTAGGTGCTTACGGAACACGGTTTTTTTTTGTGAGTACTTGGCCGTATGGCTACAGCACCTAACACCGTAATTGCATCATAATCGCTGAGGTGGATATCCTCGCAGAGGAATAGGGGAGGCAAAACGTGTCTCGATAAACGATCGGTTGAGAAAAAGTAGAAGGTGCTAAAAGCCCTTATAGAAATGAAAAGTGTTTGGGCATACGAACCATTCTCATACGACCCATTCCCTAGCGGGGCCGGCCTCCAGCTAGGTGTTACACAGGTCTTTGTTCACGAAAAAAAAACGAAAATAAAGTCAATGTGTATGTAAAAAATACACACTAAAAAATACACTGACTACTTAGAGGATCAGGAATACTTTACCTACACGCACAACACGCCTGTAATTTATGCATTCCAGCAAACGCACAAAAACACCTCACCATGACAAGTTCGATAACTAGCTTTGTGGAAGCAGTATGAGCCACATCTACTTCAAACAGCTAGCGAAGGAGCAAGCCCGTGATCCTCAGCTCGTTTAGGTACTCAGCGGAAAAATAAAGACGTAACTCCAGAAAAATCCTATTCCCGGCACCACGGACTGCTTCAGCACGTCCTGAACATTAAAAAACAGGAAGCACAGGAGGTCATGAAAAACCGCAAAGTTTATCAACGCTCAAAAGTACAACGCCACACGGATACGTCGCTATTGCCATACCCAACAACGTAGACAAGGTTCATTCACATCAATGTCGACATCATGGAACCTTTCCACGTCAGCAATGGTGTCCGTTATTGCTTAATGGTCATCGACCGATTTACCCATTGGTCCGAAGCAGTACCTATTCTTGACTGAGCAGTATACTATAACTTTGGCATTACTGTTTCTCTGGATCGAGAGTTTTAGAGTTCCGACCTATGTGACCCACCGGTCAAGAAGGGCAATTCGATTTCTACTTATTCTACTTATTTCTTACACGAGCGCTCAGAACGAAGCATATTCGGATGACCGCCTAACTCCCGCAAGCAAACGGATCGATTGGCAACGCATTCTTAAATCTTCAATCTGTTGCAAAGACACATCGAGGTGGACTGAACATCTATCGCATATATTGCTAGGAGTGCGTACAACTACAACTGCAGAGCTGGTATACGATAGAACGCTCACCATAGCTGAACGACAGAACCATAGCCGACCAGTCGGAATTCGTTAAGACACTTCGGGAAGCGACTACCTGTTATCACCTGAAATTCCAACAGAACTGCATTTGTTCATCCTTACCTGAGCGAATGCACGCCTGTTTTCCATTCATATCAATCAAGTTCGTATCAAGTAGCATCACTCTTGATCGAAAGTCCTTCGAAATTATGCTTAACGGGCAAACGTATCGAATTATTGTTTCACCACTAATACTTCTTACCAACTCTTCTTCGCTATTGTCTTCCCATTTTTCTTATAGTCTAGCGTTATATTTACCTTGGTCACCTGATAGTGATAGGTGTGAACGTGCGGTTGACGGTTTGAAGAACATGTGGAGCATGCGCGAAAACCTAAAAGAAAAATATGTGTAAATAGCATGCGGGATACAATGGGAAGTAAATACCCATTTTGTACATTTGGTTATAAAAATTATGGCGATGAGAAAGATGAATCCGTACAATATTAACCAAGATGCTGAAATCAGCAGTTCCTTTTCGAAACAAGACTGGCGAGAGTGAACTCGGATTTTTTTTAACTTAATGTAACGGAAATATATCATAAACTTAAGCTGGATTAGTTCGGTTGGTATCGACCGGATAAGGTCGCTTCAAATTTAGAGTTCGTTTGTAAAGCCGTGGAAAAGTATACTGGAAAATTTGAGCGCTGTTCGTATTTTCAGCGCTGTTCGTAGTAAAATCAGGAAAACATCCACTGGTCATAAGCGGTTGAAGGAATTTTTCTTGAACTAGAATAAAGTATTTTCAAATGCCGTCAATACTTTTGCTGCTGTGGATTCCCCGTACTACTGCCTCTAAGGCTATACTAGAGAAATACACGAAAGTGTTCGACACACCATTTGGTCGTATATCCAACGTGTAGACCTGCCAAAGTCTGAAGGAAAACGTACAACGCACTGGTACTAATTTTACCGATAAGCTCGCAAAATACCATTGAACATGCTTAAAATAGTGGAAGATGCATTAGAGGTGTTCTATTCTGGTGGCGAAAGGTGTTCCAATAAAAGTGTATGCCAGTAATTGGGTAACAAGAATTGTGCCATCGTTTGCATCCCTAACTAACGGAAAGAATTTAGCAAAAGCGACATCATCCAAGCTCACGTGCAATTAGAAATGGTTCCAGACGATCGAGAAATTGTTACACTATTCACTCTTCTGTTTTTTGTAAATAAATGTGCAATCTACAAGAAGCTACGACGAAGACGCTAATCTACAAGAAGGTTCGGTGATCGCTCATAACGATCCCAAGATTTCGCTTTCAGACAATCGGGCAGCTACGTCATCTTCACGGATAGCTATAGCGCGGTTGAAGCCATGAAGCCACGATCTATGGTGGAATCGAACTACTTTTTGTCAACAGATAAAAGTAGCTTTAGATTATCTGTGTCCAAAGGACTTGAAGACATGTATAGTCAAGCCATATATATTCTATAACTTATGGAGGACTATCTGATATGCTAGAACAAAAAAAACATAGGCTACCTGTATTCTTGTATAAAGTCTTATTGATATTGCGACAGTTCCCAAATACAGAACTGTGGTAGTAATATTGCTATGAAGATGATCTTAGTCACTGTTGAAGGGTGATCTATTACCATTATTTAATAAGAAGTTAACGGAAAAAATTGTTAACTTGTAACAGTGTTTTGAAGGGAGTAGTGAGATATCAAAAAAACTTTACAATCCTAATTTAACAATTTTATTAAAAACGTTATGGTTTGCTTAGCAAATAAATTTAGCTCTAATTATCGAGAACTTAAATCGGAAAGCAATACGGCCACGCCGTCACTAATAATAAAAAAAATTGGAAATTTATACTTTGAAAGATGCTGCTGCTATTGGCATTCTCTTAATTTTGTGCGACATTTGTTAGTAGGAGAATTGTTTGAGCCATCTAATTATTTTTTATATGTAGGCAATAAAATTGGAAAAAAAATCTTCAAATAAAAGAATTGTAAATAAAGTTACCACAAATATATAAAAGCAGCAGCCAAATTTACCGGTACATGTAACTCGCTGATTGTCAAAGCAACAACTGATGGTAAGAATGCCTTAAATTTAATTTTCAAAAGGGATTCTAAAGGAATGAGCCATAAGCGTCAGTTAGCCGTAACATGATTTATTTTGCTGAGAAAACTTGCCTTCCTCGTCATGAGCGAACGTACCTTCCGTACAGTGAAGCGCCGATCCGATTCCGAGAATTTGTGTTGACTGCACATCTGAACCCCCCCTCTGGATGGAAACAGAGAAGGAAGGCACTGCGCACTGCAGCGACGCACACCACGAAGCATTCTCTGAAGCACTATGAGAAAAAGTAGAAAGTTGTGTGCGTGAGCTTCGTTTTGGAATCCCTGACTACGAGGTAGAAGCCAAAATGGCCTCGTTTGGGTAGATTCTTTGTATGAAAAGAGGAAAGTGAGGAACTGAAACTTACCCAGCTGGTGTGTCGAACGGAATCAGAAATTTTTTGATTGAATTTGAAGAAACTTATCCACTCGTACTTTGCACTTTGCGGGGAGATTACTGGAGTGACATATCGTGAACAGCACCCGGCATGTCGTAGCTGCACCGTACAAGTCCATCAAGGGCTTACATATTTACCTTAAAATCTGGCAGGAACACCTTCTACAAGCTTCCACAGAGCACGATATCCGTACGCCACCACGCTTGCCAAAGCACAAACGCCAACACAAACATCAGCCACAGCTAACACAACCAACGAGGCAGGACAAAAGCAGAAGATTTTACTTCGACGACGACGCAACCACATCCAACAGCCTTCGGGAACGCTTCTCGCAACACTACACTGAGCAAAACCACCGAGAGACTGATCATCCCGATCGTGCAGACGCGTCCCAACGAACAAAACCGAAGCGAAATAGCACGGTTAAGGCAAAATCAGCTGGGTTAATGGCCGTTAACCGTGCTCGGAAATTGCTCGGACGGAAGTATTTAACCGTGCTAGGCACGATGTTTGGCACGATTGCTAAGCCGAAAATACGAAAAAATGAAGGGGAAAAAAGTTGTCTCCCGATCTCGCTCAGCCGCT